>LXKZ01000548.1:0-18205 GCA_001856765.1 Endoconidiophora polonica
GGGGGGGGGGGGGGGGTAGTGTTATAGAATTGCCGTCAAAAACGGATATGTTATTGCCACAAGGGTCCGGACGAGACAGGCAAAGCCCGGGTATTAGGGAGGAAAAAAAGGCTCTCGTAGTGGGAAAACAGAAATCACCAACGATGAAGAAACAATGAATGGGAGAATCCTTCGGTTAGGAGCAGTCGATATCAAGTTGTTGCTGTGTTGTTGTTCATTACTAGCTGCAAACTTCTGCCGACAATAAGAACGGGCCGACTCACCTGTGACTTTCCCATTTTCTTACCTCTACTTTCCATCAAACACTTTCATACTTCCATCTATCATCCTTCTCATCTACCTATCCTCGCTTTCTATACTTAAGGACTCTGTATCCGCACTCAACTCTCCGGCTAGAGTTGTTCTCCATTCCATATCGATCTGTCTCATCAATCAACGATATATATACCTGTGCTGTCCATACATATCCCGACTATATCACCATCTATCCTCCTCAACTATACACCATATATACTACCGTTTCGACATAACTCTCACTCAACACACAACCACCATCATGTTTGCCCGCTCCGTCAAGTCTCTTTCTACCTCTGCGCTTGCCAGAGCCTATGCTTCTGAGCTTAGCGCTGCGCAGACTGGACTGTCTCTGTCACGCTCTCTTCGCACCAATGCTCCCATGCAGCTAACCAGAGGTAAGCCATAACCGTATCCATGATACTCGCCAGCGAGTTGTTGGTACTCTCTCGCCCACATGAAATTGTATCTTCAAGTTAGCTTCAAGTCCTCCCAGCACCGATATAGACAAGGCCCTTGTTTTGATCATAACCATCAGACTCTATGTCATATCCGTCACTGTAGAGTGATATGTTACACCGGGCTTCTTGAAGAGACAATCTCAACGCACCGCAAGAGGGTGTTGAGGCCACCTCCAAGATATCGCTACACAAGTGCAACATAGAGACAAGAATACTAACTTACCAATCGCATAGCTTTCCACAGACACGCTCCTGCTCCTGTTACGGCATCCGTTCCTGCCACCTCTCGCAAGCTTGCCCAATTGACCTCTGCTCACGTGTCCCCCACGGATGACGCTGCTCAATTTGCCCAGAACATCGATCCCAGTGCCCTGACTGAGGAGCAGCACGAGGAACTTCTGCTGGATGTGATCGCTGCCGACTCTCAGAGCTCCGAGTTCAAGGCTCGTGAGAATGTCCGCGTCATCCGTGCCCCGCTCATGCTGGCTGAGGAGAACCTAGAGACCTCACTAACCTACAGCACTCTTTGCGGTGAAGGCAAGATGAGCTGCCGTCCTATTATTTTCCTCGATGAGAACGAGGGTGCTCTTCTAGGCTACTACCACGTTGGTCGCCGCTTGGCCGGCCACCACAAGATTGTCCACGGTGGTTTCCAGGCTATGCTTCTGGACGAGTGCATGGCTCGTGCTACCTTCCCCCGTCTGCCAGCGAAGATTTCTGTCACTGCCAACCTCAATGTCAACTTCAAGGCACCCGTGCCCGTCAACCACTACATCGTCCTCCGTGCTGAGACAAAGAAGGTCGAGGGACGCAAGGCTTGGGTTGAGGGCTCTGTCACTGATGCTCGCACCGGCGAGGTATACGCCACTGCCGAAGGTCTTTTCATTCAACCAAAGTGGGCTGCTAAGATGGCTCCTATCGTTTAAGGCCTTCTCTTTCATGCTTTTAACGACCGTTTTCGGCAAGTGTACTAGCATTGGTTACAATAAAACCTGATACTCCGCAGGCCGGGGCCAGTTAGTAATTGTTGCTGCAACAATTTTATATGACCATGATTTCGGTCTAGATCGTCAGTTCTATATCATGATCTCGTCGTATCAAATTTGTGCCATCACTGGATATACATATGACCCTGCAATGAGGTGATATATACTTGGTGTATTGCATAGTTACGGTGACAGTCGAGAAGGCCATTCTCAAGCTGTATCCCGTGCTTTCATGACCCTTTTTTTCTTTTTGTTTTTGTTTCTTTTGTTTCTTTTGTTTCTTTTGTTTCTTTTGTTTCTTTCGTTTCTTTCGTTGGAAACACCCTGCCTAGGCAGTCAACTGGTATATCAACAGTTGATCTATTCTTACCGACGCTCAATTGCCGCCAAAAATGGGCCGTGAATGTTGGGCTGGTGGGCCCGTCGAATTGGCGACGGACTCTGTTCTTTGTTTTGTTTTGTTCTTGTTTTTTTTTTTCGGAATCAATTGTTCTTTTCCCATGGGCTGCTAATATGCAGTGGGTAGGACTCGACACGTGTACGTCGACAGACTTGGATATCCTTCATGACCTTTATAGTTAGTTAGTTTTTTTTTCATTTCTATTAACTATAGTAACTTTCAATGACCATCATCTTATCATCAATATTGGATACTTGCTAGACGCTTGTGATATAAAAATGTTGTGCAAAAGAAATTGGAGTAGAGATATTGAGGGGAGGAGCCTTGCGTCGTAAGTTCTGAATTGTCGATGTATAAATATCCCTAAAGACGTTAGAGGGTATAATATAGTGCTATACAAAGGACTAGTCTCATCAGAGGAGGTTCTTCTTCATTGTGATGCTTGGGTTTCTTAGTTAATTATCTTAGTTTAGTAAGAATTTGGAGTTCGGATAAACTTCAGAAAACGGTACCCTAGATCATCATCAACCCTAATTTATATGTCACCTGACAAACATAGAAGTGTATGTTCCTCGGAACGTTGCTTTGGGGGTTGTCTATAATTTAGACGGCTTGACTTTTTGTGTCTCATTTGTTTTTGAAATATTCGTTGATCGGTTAGTTTTGCATCGAATAAGACGTTATTATCTAATTATTCCTCTCTTAGTGAAGGTAACGCGTCTATTGAACTCAGAATCGCCAGTGACCATCAGAAGATCGACGGTAAGTATTCATTCACGGAGTTGTCGATTATGAAATAAGGACAGCTGTTTGAAAATTCAACAATGCGGCCGATGGAAAGCGCTGCCTGAGAACTGCAGCGTGATGATGAGAAGAACGAGCTAGGAAGCAGAATGGAGGCAATAAGCAGACACTACTATGATAACACGCAGTTGTATAGAACCACTTACCACGCTAAATTTGCGGCCAAAACAGCGCACTGCCTTTCAAATACTAACTACACTTGAGATCGGATTTGTGGTGCAATCGATCGTGATGGCTGGCCAAGATGACTGCCGCGGTCGCCGCGTCTTTGAACAGTACGCCAAACTCCGGCGGATTCACCGTCGACTTAACAAGCGTAGCCTAGCCTTAAGGCTATGGGTGCAACAACATACGCAAAGTTAAATCTGGAGATATTTTTGGAGTAGCGGAAGGATTTACGGAAATGAAGATGTTGATTCTGAGCAATAACATGATGCCGAAGGTTGTGGTAGTTGAGTAATAATCATGTTATACCCGAAGATATAGCTCAGCTTGTGGTCACCTTTAACCAACACTATTATTCCTTTACTTTTTTGTATCTTCGCTCGATACTATGTTTCCAGACGAGACATCTACATACTTTACAATAGCTTCCAAGTCCTCTCCTCGTTTCTGGTATTCAGCGCCCGATGAGCCTGCTACTAATCTCGGCCACCTCAAGCTCATGTTGGCTGACTGCGGCCTGCATGTTATGTAGTAGATTGAGTCTTGGGAGCAAAGTTTACGTCATCGTGTTGTCCCAAATTTCATAGCTATTTTCAATACTATCATTTCAGTTGGTTAAGTGTGCCATTCACTTATTTATAGAGAGCATGAAATAACTTGTAAGATGATTCCTCACGTTGCACCAAAATGCATTATATTCCTTTTGGTATAAAGAGAGATTAATATTGAAACAAGAGTATGACCGCTGTATGTAAATTTTTTTTTTAAATATATATATATATGGAAGCCGGGCTTAAATAGGCTAGCGGAGTTGCTTGAAGCGGATATGTAGTAAGTAGTACTACTATCATGAAAGTGACGCAAATAGGCATGATAGTATCGATAGAAGTCGAAAATTGGAACTCGGTGCCGGCTTAACGGTACATGCTGACTTGACAGAATCGATGGGCGATTAGCTATATTGCTTTAGGACACACATACAAGACATAGAACGGATCATGCGACCAATCATTATCATCATGTGTGGTCTCCACAGCCTAACCCCAGTTTCACGAAAGCCGCGTCTTTCCAGACTCCCTAAATAGCCTGACACACTGTAAAAGAAAACATAGTATGTCTGCGATGTCGGACACAACCTTCCATCGCGTAATAGAATTGACGGCGGGATTCAACAAATCAGCAGCGACTTTTGCGGCTTGGAAGCCGATGACAAAACCGAGTCGAAGTTGGCTTTGTTACTTCATAGTAGTGAGGCAGAGGTGTAGCAAAGATAGATCTCGCCAATTGTCGGCTTTTGGACACACCAGGAGGATTGTGGCTGTTTCTGGGGGGGTTGCTATAAGGAGATGGGTTGGGAAATCCTAGCTGTAGACCGACCGTACTGGACTGTATCTATGGCATAAACTTGGAACACGCCAATGGCTTTGTTCAATGTTGCAACGGCTAATAGCGGCTTCGGTTCCAGAGAGGAAGATAAAAAGATAAGAGGGCTGCGATAAGAAGCGTCATCTTTGTTCAATAGCCCATGTTCGTCTGAAGTACCCCACCATGATAACACCCTGACCGTCTAATTCGGCAAATGCAAGTTAGCGTGGATTGGGCGAGACGTTTACTGTATTATGTAGTACGCCTGCAACCACCACTACGGACAGCAAGCTGAGGAGTCTAGGCTGGGAGATACTATGTTCAGATGCATCTAATTACATCGCTTGATATTTGTATTCCGGGCTCAGTTTAACATTACATTGTAGTAAAGATTGTACTTTGTCTGCTACGAGAGAAGCAGACGAAAAAAAAAAAAGAAAAAAAAACGAAGGTTTCCTAAGGCGGCACTAACACACTTCGCTAGCCAATTCAACTCGAAGAACAAATCCTACAACTCAGTCTAGCACATGCCATCGGCGGCTTAGTGGGCTTCAGTAAAGCCGGCACCAGCGTTATGAACTCAACCCCCAGTGGTTTATGTCTTTCTCCATCGTACAGTATGTAGAGATGTATGGCAGTGGTAGTAGAAGTAGCGTGTAGTACTACTACTACTACGCATCATGCTCACTGCTTTCTGTGGCCTTGTAGGAACGAGAGTCTTGATTTATGAGTGAGAGGTCCCCATTGGTAGCTAGCCGTAGATGTGAGCGGGCGACGGCCGGATTTTGTGTAGCTTTTGTCTGCCTAGAGGGCTGCTGGATTTTATATAGATTTATCGTTATTTTCTGGTTGGTCTCGCGTCACGTATTTTTGCAGCATTGTTGCCTGCTATCTCTAGAGCAAGCGCAAGTATTGCTGTTCCAAAGGGAGGCGGGTACATGTAAGCAAATAGTGATAGAAAAGGTTGGCATCGGTGGTATATCAAGAGGAGGGCAGGGCTAGAGGGGAAGGATCTTCAGTTGGGGAATTGTAGCTATCTATCGCCTTTGTAAAATTAGGTTATAAGCTCTAGTATGCCCAGTCCCAACGCGCAGTATCCTTTTTGACCAGCGAATTATCTTGTCCACTCTATTTGTTTCATTGGGGGGGCGTTTTCGCTGTTGCGATTTTTGATTCGTATCGTGTCAAATCAAGCTCTATCATCACCAAGATAATCCTTATATTCCTATGTCTTTCCATATTTCTTTCCCATCCGCACATTTATATACGATGATTCATTGGCCGGTTCCTAGAGCATCGGCTCAGCACATCATTGGCCTCAAGGGCCTCGTGCGCCGCAGTTCTAGCACACGCTTCGTTGCTACTATGTCCAATCTACGCTTCGCCTCAACTCACTCATCTTCTACTGTGCCATCGTCTGCAACGACCGCCTCGGCACCGACTTCCCGTGAAATACACTTTTCTGCTCTGAAGGAGTCCGCCGTCACGATGTCTGGTGCCCCTCCCCCGACCGCCAGTAGCCCTGCCGCTCTCCCTGAGCCACTCTCGGTTCTTCCACTGTCTATGATTCTGCGTTCCTTGATGGTGACGTCTATCTCGTCTTCGCGTCTACTATTACCTCCTTCGTTGGCCATCATGGACGTCCTAGCAAATGCCGAGTCAGCACTGCTAAACCCCGACAAGAACCCTCTGTTAAAGATGGCTATCAAGAACACCTTTTATGTGCAGTTTTGTGCTGGCGAGACTGGCGAAGAGACCCGTGCTAGCATTCTTAAGCTGAAGGATATCGGCTTCAAGGGTGTTATCCTAGGTTACGCTAAGGAGGTTGTTCTGAATGAGGAGCAGATGAAGACTCTAGCCGACTGTACTGGTGCTGGTGCCGCCGAGGCTGTCGAAAAAGAGATCAACCCGTGGAAGAACGGCACTCTCGAAACCGTCTCTCTAGCCGGCCCCGGCGATTTTGTTGCTCTCAAGTAAGGCTCAACCTCTTCTATATATACTTGTCATCTCACACTAAGCTGAATAACTTTTGAATACTAATTATCATTATCTAGGTTTACCGGTGCTGGCCGCCAGGCATTGTACGCTTTGTCAGAAGGCCTCCAGCCTCCTACAGAATTGGCTACTGCCATCAACGAAGTCTGTGATCTTGCTGTGAAGCGTGGCGTTCGTCTCCTGTTCGATGCTGAGCAGGCTCGTTTGCAGCCTGGAATTGATACTTGGACTCTCGACTATATGCGCAAGTACAACACAAACCCTGATGATGCCGTAATCTTTGGCACTTACCAGGCCTACCTAAAGCGCACTCCGTCTGTTCTCCAAGGCCACCTAGAGGTTGCATCTAAGGAAAACTTTACTGTTGGTGTCAAGCTTGTCCGTGGTGCTTATCTAGGCTCAGATCCTCGCGAGCTGATTCACGACACCAAGCATGACACTGACGAGTGCTACAACGGTCTAGCTCATGCTGTCATAACACAGTCTTGGAATAAGTCAATGGCGAGCAAGCTATCGTTCCCCAAAGCATCCATTGTGTTAGCCTCTCATAATGCCGACAGTGTTCGCATCGCTCGTAAACTTCTCGCCCAGGGACACGCCAAGAGCCGTGTCTCTTTTGCCCAATTGCAAGGTATGGCGGACGAAGTCAGTTGTGAGCTTTTAGTTCCCAGTAAAGATGTCGAGGCCCAAACTTCTGATCCGGCTCGCATCCCAGAAGGCTACAAGTACCTTGTCTGGGGTTCAACTGGAGAATGCATGAAATATCTACTTCGTCGTGCTTACGAGAACCGTGATGCCGTTCAACGCACTACTGAAGGCCGCAAGGCTATGTGGAGTGAACTTGTTCGCCGTTTTAAGGGCTTGGTTGGCATTCGGGCCTAAGTCACTGATTGATTGGCTGAAAAAAAAAAAAAAAAAAAGCTCACGGCCAACTGTTTTTTTTTTTTTGTGAAACCTCTACTGATTCTACCCTTGATCTCTTGATTCCCCTTTTTCTGCTTTTTGAAATCATAGCACCTTACCAGCTATGCGCTTGAATATAGCCCGGGAAGGTGCTCTGTGTACAGGTTGTTGGCGTTTCATATCATCATTGCCTTCTTTCTTCCGTTTGTATTGTATATCTATTCATGTTTTCTTTTTCTCGAAACATACATCTGCATGGCGTAGCATGGAGTAGTGCTTTTCAAGGTTCAATTTGTTTCTAACAGACACTCACGACATGATCAGTATTGCAGTATCACATTTTCAATATAACCTCTCTACTAATCACAACTACACAATCATTCATAGCTCGCTTATTTGATTGACCATCGTGACAATTAGTGTAACCACGGGATATGCTAATGCTATAATATATATTTCAACATGAAAACAATCCTAAACACCTTTGACAGCCATGGCCCCGACGACAAGAACTTTGGCCTTCTCTGCCCGTTCAGCAGCTGGGAGCTTGGCCATCCACTGGAGGCCGTTCAATTTATAATACTTGTTTACTTTTTGCCAGTCAGTAAGCTCCCTTATGCTACTATCTGTAAGTAAGACTGCAGCGCCGTCCACCACTTCCGATAGATGAGCCCAGATCAGCTTTGCTTGATTCATCGGCGCAATTTTAGCCACAAGGATAGACTTGCTTTTGGAACTGATTCCAAAGCGCGAATATGACTCAGAGATCTATAAACGTTAGTATCTTCGATATGACCACGTCTTTTATGAATAAGGTAATATCCGATTTCTTACATTACTAGATGGGTTAAGGGCATCAACAACTTCAGAATGAACATTTGCGGTCCTCAATGTCCAGTTAAGTTCTGATGTTATTGCCTTGTGAATAGCGGCTAAAGCTTGAAACCTTGAGACAAGGATTCCTGCATCGACAAAGGAATATTCGAACTCTTCATTGCGTGCAAGAAGTTGCTGATGCAAAAACGCAGCGTTCTTTAGATCTCTAAACAAGACGATATGGACAGCATGAGATTCGGGCAGGTGTTCTAGAGTCAGAGATTCGAGCTGGGTTGTAGCCATTTTGCAGTTTTGTCAGTGGATAAAAACACAAATCGCAGAAAAAGAGTTAAAAAAGTAAGAGGGGAAAAAGCACTGAAGGCTGTAACAAAGGTAGTTTTTTTTTTGCCACTTGAAAGGGAAAATGATTTACATAGTCTGCAGCGTTGATAACCTATATGTCTGCAAAATCCCCCCCCCCCAAGAAAAAAAATAGAAGATTAGAGATTCCGTTTTCATGAAGATAGGCTTATCATGAATGCCAGCAACGTCAACATGTTGAAGCTTACCAACTGTATTACAGTGAAAGAGTGCTTCTGTGACTGACTGTGCGTACCTAGCCTCGCACAGTAGAAAAAGCCTTATTAGCACTGCATGTCATGCGGCACATCATACTACTACGTTTAATGGTATCTGTGATCGTGCATTTAGTGTTCCCGCACTGTGATATTCCATCAAGTATCTAATAGCGGGGCTCCGGCCAGCAACGACACGAGTCATTTCATCACAAGATTCAAGTGCACCTTCTCTAAATCACCACTTGCCGAACATTGTGGTACCTACCATTTTAAACATTACACGCCTAAGATAAAACAACCCCCAAGGATTTCACATCCACGTTGCCTGGTCATGCATTGAATTGGTAGGCTGTACTTTTGATATGTATAGTGTGTAAAAGACATTATGCAGTAGTTATGTATGTAGTAGTTATGTATGTAGTAGTTATATACTATTATGATAAAGTACTAATCGATAGTGCTGTAGTAGTGTTTTAATGTCGTCAAGGTGTATACTAATTGTACAAGTGGTTGATTTTAATCCATTATTTTCATCGCAACCCGGTAGCACCTTTTTGAAGAATAAATTTGACCTTTTCCCTTTCTCGTCTCTTCGGTGTCAAGTCTTGACTTCGGTTGACAAATAAGCGAGGCCCGCTAGGTTCGGGAACTGGCGGTGGTGTCACAATTTTTTGGCCCTCCGGAATCCCAATACCGCCAGATTCGTCGTATCCATAGCGAGCTACGGCACCAGAGTTCACCCATGGCTCAAGATTGCGGCATTGACTACCATCAAGCCACTTGAGCTTTGGGCAACCGTCCAAAATACTTTCCACGCCGCCTCCAGTAACGCGAACACAGCCGCGCACACTAATACCCTCAAGTTCACTAAGATGTAATGCTACACACCCTAGACTGCCATCACTGACAGCGCTGCCGCAAAATGCAAGGCGAAGATCTTTCAGCCTCGGAAGACCCAAAGCAACTACTTCTGTGCTGGTGTCAGAAAGAGCGCAGCAGAAACTTAGATCAAGATGGGTAAGGTTTTTGGCTGCGTTCACAAGTGCAGCAACTGCATTGTCAGAAAGATATGTACAGTCGGCAAGACACAGGTGTGTCAAGTTAATGAAACGAAATGCTGCCCAAGAATGAAACCCAGCATCAGAAATGGTGGTACAGCGCGTCAAAGTCAGCCTTTCGAGGCGCGACGAAGCATGTAGTGCTAAATGGGCCATTGATCTGTCCGTGATATGCTTGCAGTATGACAAATCAAGCTTCTTCAACTTTGGACATCCAACTATCGACCCGGGGACTGGCATATTTGCAGGTCGTTGCTGAGCCTGTTGCTGGTCTAGCTTATGCTTCTGAGGAGACCTCTTGTTTTTACTACTAGCAGCGCCGCCTGCACGCCCCTGAACCAAAGGTTCCATAGGCAGTTGCTCAGGTACAACCCAACCTGTGACACGAACTAGTAGGTTATCACCAACCTTTCGACAATTGCTCCAGTCGATTTCTTCCATATCCTTGGAGTATTCGCTCATCTCCAGGATCTGACTAGCCGATACATCCCAAACAGATCGCATTTTCCAGCATCTCACGTTACGGCCGCATCGCTTCCATAGCGCGTTGAAGCCATCATCTGTCAAATGGAAGCAATTGCTGATATCGATAAGTTGAGGTCGATGACCGACAAAAGGTGCCAAGACATCTTTGACAAGCTGATCAGTGACTATGCGATTAAACTTGGCCAGATCAAGACGAAGACAGACTTTGGATGATGTGGACAATATGCGCTTCCAATGGGCGCAAACTCGTCGAGCCTTCATTACCTCGGCGATATCAAACATCCCAAATACTAGTTCGAGAACCTGATCGGGTACTGGTTGTTCGGCCGATAATCGACGTTCTGACAGTAAGCGCATGCGCTTAGCAGGTAGTTCATCGACATCAGGCGGTGGCGAGTATATAGGCACCATTTGTTGAGGACTAGTAGGAGATGTAGTTGTGATGTCCTTCGATAATGGATGCATTGGCTTCGTAAGTGTAAGTCCCATCGCCGCAGAAGAAGAGTCAGCTGGTGGTGTTGGTGGTGCTATAGATACCTTGCGGCGGTTTCGTAGATTTTCCATATCAACGCTCAGAAATGGATCGGGGTCAGGTGTCGAGCGACTCTCTTTCGGATTATGATCGTCCTTTTCTGGGTAAGTCACATTTGGTGTACCGGAAAACATGAAGCCAGCAAACTGCTCTGCGACGTCCGTATCAGTGCGCAGTTTTGATCCTGTTTTGTCGTCCAGAGACTCGGAAGCATCCGTCATGACTATGTCCCCATCGGCAGACTCAACAAAACGTTTCTTGGCGGTCTCTTCAACCTGCTTTCGTATATCTGGAGAGCAGTTCCGCCATAACTCGTCAAGCGCGGGGCCAGGAATCATGAGGCATTCAACAGTTGTGATAGCCCTCACAGTTGCTGTGCGCTTGTGCGCTAGACCTAGACTAGCAACCTCTCCAAAATATTGGCCTTCCCTAAGTCGCGGTCTTTGGAAGTAGCTCAGTCTCAGATTCGACCCATTTTGAGGATATGCCCCCGATGAAGAGCTATCGTGGATAACCTCAGCTTCACCTCTTACGATAAAGTATATCTCATTGCCAGGTGAGCCTTTCTGGACGATATCGACAAATGGAGAGTATGTCTTGGGCTGGGCACTCAATCCCAGAATATGTAGAATATCTGCCGGAAGTGAGGAGAACAGCGGTAGCTCCTTCAGAGTAGCCCGGATGCTGACTACTGCGCTACCAAGTACACTGCCGCCGGATGGGTCTTCAATGAGACCAGGGCTAGGCGATTTTCGCTTCTTCGGATTCACAGACGGTGTGTGGTGGTGTCCTTCACGCGCAACGACTCCCGACTGGGCATTCCTTGCCTGTTGCTGTGAAAGAGTGCGCTCGTGGTGCTTCTTCTTCAGAATATTGAGGCGCTCCTGTGCCTCTTCTCGGATCAACTTCTCCATTTCTGGGAACTTAGGTAACTCAGCTTGCAAATCTTCTTTCTTCAGCGAGAGAAGTAAGCACTTTGTTCGCGCCACGATGGTTGCGGTACGTGGTATATTCATAAGAATAGCAATCTCGCCGAAAAAGGCACCTGGCTGTAATTCGGCATAGACGGCCTCGCCGTCTCTTGAAGTGACAACGACTGCACCTCTCACAATCCAGTACATAGCCTTAGCCTCGTCACCTTCGTGAATGATATGATCGGAGGGCGTGTGTATTTGTGGCTTTAAATGTTGGCCAATGGTGATGAGAAACTCTTCCGGGGCAGAGTTGAACAATGGGAAGGATCGTATGCGGTCAACGAGGTCCAATGGCATATCGCGGATAGTCGAGGCTGTCAAAGGTGAGGGTCGGACGGGTCGGGTCGGGTTGGTCTCGACATTGAATGATCGAATCAAGGCAGCGGGGTCTTGTGGGTTTGCCTGGATCTGGTGGTGAGCTAGTGCTCGATACGCAGAGCTTTGGGAGCCTCTGGGTCGTCTCATCGTGAAAGTAGCAGCAGAATGTCAAAAGACCCGGTGGTGAGAAGGACGTGTAGGACCAAGGCGAGTAGTACGATACAACAGAAGGCCCTAAGGTGACTAGATACCAAGACACAAAGCTCGGCGGATGTCAAAAGATGCTATACCAGCATGGTCTATCAACTGGTCAAGGCACAGCGAATTCACTGAAAAAAAAAAAAACGCCCTGAGATTGGGTGGAAGCCAATTCTGGTTTGTTCTTCTCTTTGCTGAAAATCCAGTCCAGTAGTTGCGACAATGACGACAAACTATTATAGAGGGAAGATATTTTCCGCCAGAGGACTTCTAGAACGCGATTATCTTATGCAAGTCAGCAAGGGCCTCAGAACGAACGATTCGTCCCTAACAAAGAATGGCTGTTACGTTGTCCTTCCTCACCGGGCAAAACGTCAGGATGGTAGAACAAACAGCACGGATCGGCGTGTGTCCGTGAGGTGGTAGGAATTGCTGAAATTTGGAGCAAAGAAGAGAAAGAAGATAGTGGAGGTAGATAATGTATGTACTTATTTTGGCTAGTACAAAGTTGTCGTGATACTGTTCGTGTGCATATACATCTAGCGGTAGCGGGAGACAAGAGGAGGCTGCAGAGATCTGATCGGTCGTCAAGATGCAGTATGCCGCGAAAATAATAGTTTAGGGCTCGGGTTGCATCTGTTGCGCACGGATCGCGCGAAAGTATGTCAATAAAGCAATTGGCGAAAGGGTTTGGAGGGGCTGTTGTGTGTTCTTTTAGAAGTATTGTCTTGCCGACAAGCTCTACTTCTTGACGAATGTCTAATGATAGTATATTTCCATTCGGCAAAGCTTGTTTATTTGTTTGTTCATCAATAATTGTTCATTCGTAGGTTCTAAGCTTTGTGGGTATGTGTTAGCTTACGAACATCTACAGACCTGCTCTTATTGAATGGCTGTGATTGGTGACCTACAGCATGAGTAGCTGTGGGGAGCAAGATTATATCAGAAGATATAAAAGGGATAGCATGACGATGCAATACTTTGATGAAAAAAAAAGGGAGAAAGACAAACAAAGAGGCGTATAGTTTAACCGTAACTGTGAACCTGGAATGGAAAGCTACCGTATCTTGAGCTGAAGGTTACAGTAAATAGTATAACACTTTGTTTCTCAAACCACGATATATAGTCAGATCGGGACGTGATTATTATGGTGTTGTCAAGTGATTGTTAGAACAAATCTGAGGAAATTAATGCCAGCACCAATGAACAACGCAGAAGCAAGAATCTATTACACATGCATGTCAAAGGAGAAGCGATCGAATTATGACAAGAGCCGAAATCACAGGTAAAGAATTTAGAGATCAAGAAAATCAGAACTAGGAGGCAAAGCGAGGCGATGCAGACTGGTTAAGGTTTATGCAGATACTACGGTTGCTTATTATACCATGCATACCCAGTCTAGCGGCAAAGTTAGAAGGAGCAGCGGGAGCCCATGTTGGCGATGTTTTCAGCGGTCTAGGGCTGCAATTAACCTAGCGCGTGGCTTAAATATGGCCACGAGCAGTTTACTATTCACAAAGTCATCCTTTGATGAAAGAAAGAAAGAGACTACTTGCACTAATAAAGGGTTTTGGTTGGTTAGACTCATACCTTGATATTAGATCAGTAAGTCTAAGATGATTGGCAAGTTCACATAATAGCTCAAGATGACTCAAGTCAAGGGAATAAAAACACCACCTGGGCAAGATATTCAAGGAACAAAGGCTACATGCAAAGGGTACAAATTCAAGGTTATCTTGTTCAGTCCCATTATCATCATATTATTATCGCGCTTCTTCACTGCATAACCATGGTTCACGTAAGGATTGATACTATTGGCTAGATCTCCATAAAGTAAGTTTCTTGGATAAGGCAAGAGTGTTGTAGGCTCGTTCGTATAAATCGTTTTCACCTAAAATGTGTGAACATAGAAGTTGTACTACTTTGTGACTATCTTGGTATGTAATAGTAGTAAAACCTACTTTTTTACAACTTGGATTGATTTTATATTTCCCAATGGTAGGGTTACAGATAAACAAACCCTAAGCATGGTTCTTTATCGAAGAAGGACGTTGAAATGTAATTTGCGGAAATATAAGCTACTATAGAAACAGCGCCGAGCTAAGTGCGGATAAGTGATATTCGTAAACTCTGCCATAGCTGATCGTGCAAAGGCACTGGCTCGGTTACTATAAGATCTGGCTGTTTCTAGTTAGTTCTACCGGATGACTAAGCGGCGCTGATTCGAATCTCCCCCCCCCCCCGGGCCCAGGACGTCACTGTTCATTTTGCCATCAATAGTGACTAAGGTAGGCTAGTGTTGCTGACGCCTCTAAATATATTCTTGGGTCAACTTCGATTCGTCGTCAAAATTCTTTCTATCCTGGAGCTGACACATTCTTTTGCTGTTTATATAGTCAATTGTCTGTCGACAAGCAAGTTCGTTTTTTTTCAATCTTTGATCGTATTGCGATAATCTTATCCCGGCCTACGCTCTTCATCAAACTGCCCATTCAGCCCCAACTCTGCCGACCATGCCGTTCAATATTCTCCTTCGTCAGACTGCCGTTGGCTTAGCTAAGTCTTCATCGGCTCTACGCAATGTCCCAGCTCGTGCTTTCCACTCGAAGCCATCGTCCTCGTTCTTCAATAGTCGCGCTGCTCAATTGACTACCATTTCTCGCCAATCGTCCCGCTCCGGCTTCCGGTTTTACAACCAACAAGCATACCAACAGGCGCCACCAGCTCAGGAAAACACCGTCCGTAAACTTCTTATCGGTGGCGCAATCTTTGGTGGTACATTGACTGCGATCAATGTCGTTTTCAATGGTGAATCTCGCGACGGTGGCATTCCTGCTTTTGAGCGCGCCTACCTCAACGATACCTTCATGCACACTGGCCTGGGTGTCGGCATCATCGGTCTGACGGCTCACCAAATGATTCGCTCTGGTTTTGTCTACCGTATTATGGTGACTAACCCATGGGTTGTTGGTCTTGGTGGTCTTGCCCTCAGTTTTGGAACCATGATTGGCACTCGGTCAATTCACCCTGACAAGTGAGTATCGACGATTCCGGAAACTTGACTTCTGTTATTCAGTACAATGCTAACAAATCGATACGCGGGATAGCTATCTTCCTAAATACGCTTTGTGGACTGCCTTCAATGCTACACAGGCTGCCATGATTGCTCCTATGCTCGCATTTATGCCTGGAGCTTTGATTGCTAGAGCCGGGCTCTACACCGTGGCCATGATGGGATCTCTCTCTATCGTTGGTGCTACTGCCAAGGAAGACAAGTACTTATACATTGGAGGTCCTCTTCTTGCTGGTGCTGCAATTGTTGCTGCTTCTGGTTTGGCCCCCTTGGTAATCCCCGTCACTGCAGCTCGTACGCTTGCCCTCACCGAAAATCTGTGGCTGTACGGTGGTCTGGCCGTATTTGGTGGCTTCACTTTATATGATGTCCAGAAGGTTATGCATCATGCTCGTCTTGCCCAGCGCGGTGCCATGACGCGTGATCCCGTCAATGAGTCTATCTCTCTCGAGCTTGACTTCATCAACATCTTCATTCGCATGGCTCAGATTTTGATGATGCAAAACCAGCGCCGAAAGTAGACATAAACGCAGGACTTTCCAGCAATATCTCGTAAACAGTAAGTAGCGAGTGTATGTTGAAAGAAAGAATACACGCCACTGTGTTGATGATCTCTTTCTATATTGTCTATCTGACGTTTTGGGCTACCCAGTCCCTTTGGGAGGTTGTTTTACTCCACTCTCAGTCTTCTTTATTGTTTATTGTCAATTGGTGTTATTATTCCTGTAAATTAGCTTACATCTGTACTATTATGAGCGCTATATCTTAAATAATTATTTCCGCTCTCAAATTCGGCCATTTTGTATAAAAACAAGCCTCTTCACAAGTGTATTCACGATCAACAAGAAGACTACTATCAACATAAGACGTTGATATGTACAGTTTTCCTCGAGCTAAAACACTTCTCTACTGTAAATCAGGGAACTTGCGCACGAAGTGACTAGGACACTCATAACCTCCCGGGTTGTTATGTAGATAAAGCTGGTGGTAATCCTCTGCATTCCACCACTGTCCAGCAGGCACAACTTTGGTCGCCAATGGCTTTTTCCACCACTGAGCCTCGACGGCCTTCGTCACTTCGATGGCAATTTTTTCTTGCTCGGGCGAGTGGAAGAAGATGGCACTGCGGTATTGAGTACCGACATCTGGTCCTTGACTGTTGACGGTGGTAGGATCATGCATCTTGTAGAAGAACTCAATTAGAGTACGATACGAGACTATAGTAGGGTCAAAGATGATTTGAAGACCTTCGGCATCTACGGGCAATGGTAGTGGTTAGCTATGTATAATATATCAATGTAGATTAACAGATATAACACATGTATTGTAGGGTGAATAGGGCAGTCACTTACGGTTCGTTGAGCCGCCACAAACTTGCTTATAATTGGGGTGAGAAATGTCACCGCCAGTGTAGCCAACAGCACAATCTATCAATCCTTTTCCATCGCCAAAATGGCGACGGTAGATGTGTTCCACACCCCAGAAGCAGCCAGCTGCAATTGTAGCCTTCTCGGCGCCCCCAGGAATAGGAGGCCCAGACGATGAAAGCGATCGGGCAATGCGCGAGATTGTGGAAGCCATGGAAATGTATCTTTGTGATGGATAGTTTTTATCACGGAAACAAGATGAAAGTACTTGGGCGTAAGCCAGGTAGATGAGTAAAAAGGAATGTAATGAGAGAGAGAGAGAGAGAGAGAAATAAAGAGAGAAATAAAGAGAGATATGTACGATACTAAGACTTAACGTAGTGCTCTTGATTACGGCAAGCTTGGTGGTGCTTTACATTCATGTTTCTGCCTCTAAGATGACGCCAATGCGGGGCTATAAATGCAAAGCCTTTCGCCGTCTAACAACTAGTCATGAAACTTAAACGATTGCAATTTGGCACACTCACTGATGCATCTCAGACACTGTAATGGTGAAATTATAAAAAAAATTTTGTCCAATATTGTGAATTATTGAGATATCGTACTGTCGTAGAGACGCTGTATAAGCAGTGTCCAACGACCTGTCCGAATTAACAGAATAATGGAAAAAAATCTCCACCTTAAGATTACAAATACATAGCTCCTGCCTCAATTTGAATAGCTCTCACTGAAACACTGTCTAGGATGATGATGCTGGGTTGTTGATAATTCTGCCTTCAATCTGAGTTTTGAGAAAGCCAAATATGCCCTGGGGATTCTCCGCAGCGTCAAGGGGGGTAGAGTAACTAACTCAGCATCATTGTGGTTGAAACGATGGGGCAAAATAACCATATCCCGATATGCTCAAGAGCACGACCTGGGCTTGTTTTCAGAGCGTGTTTCTGATTATGATAATGATGATGGGTTGCTTATTAATCTGCCTTTGCGGCTTAAGGCCCGCATTAAGCAGTCTGAGATTTAAGAAAACTAAATATAGTAGAAAAACGCAAGAGGCGAACTGCCTGACTTAGTTGACATGCGCCTGGGAGAAGGAGGCCAGTAGTTACATTTGCGTACTTAGAAGAAGCAGCATTAGCAGTGTTCAACAACCGGTCCAGATTCCTGGAACAATGAGAAACAAGTTTAGAAACCTCCACCTCATAATCACAAATACGTAGCTCCTCCCTCAGTTTTAGTAGCTCTCACTGAGCACTTTCACTTCACCTCGACTGCTACGAAAAATAATGTTATACACTAGGATGCTGTTTAGTACAGGTTGTTGTCTGATATGGTCTAGGATAATGATGATGATGATATTTAATATATTATTTTGCCTTTGCGCGGTTCAAGGTTCGCATTAGGTAGTCTGAGTTCTAAGGATACTAATTACAAA
>LXKZ01000550.1:0-20444 GCA_001856765.1 Endoconidiophora polonica
TCTCTTGTGAGGACAGAATTGCAGTACTGAGTTGACGATGTAGCAGAAGGCTTCAAACTCTTTCCAGCAACCAATCTGGCGTCGTTCTGATTGCGTAGCAAGGAAGGTGGAAGTTGAATAAAAACACACACCCCCACACACAAATAGTCTGCGCTACTTCGTATGTCGGAGGCAAAATAATAAACATACCATCGTTACCATCAGCTTGAGCAGCGGGTCTATGGATGATCGGCATTATAATAGCTACACATACACATACACACATATAATAGATTTATCTTGGTATCAAGCACTCGTATAAAGCAGGGTCGCCATAAAGTACAGTCAAATCGAGTCATGGGATGACAATGCAGGAAATCTTAGTTGGAAACTTGGCGGAGGGAACCTTTATGGACTTAAATTGACCAAGTATCGTACTGTATAGTACGATACTTGATGCTATAACTATGCATAACTCTATCCATACCTAAGCATTGAGCACAGCAGTCGTTGTTCACTTGTCCGCTGCTACTTATGGCAAAGGCTGTGTAGAGATTTTGATATGCCAAGATGGAGTGTTGACTTTGAGATCTGTGCACTATCTGTTACAGAAAAAAGAGTAGGCGACGTCTGTGATGGCATTAACTTGACTTAACCCACTGTATACTGTGTGAATTTTGGGTCACATCGTGCCCAATTTCTGTTTTCGTCTTCGCAATTTTTGTGGTGAAGGAACAACAACCTAATAGTAGTATATGCGGATATATATTAAGAAAAAAAAAAAAAAAAAACTAAGCCCCCCCCGATTGATAAGCATTTGGCGAATCTGCCGAAGTAGAGTGTTTCTCTAAAGAACAAAGATATTAGTAGAAACGTAGTTCGAGGTAACTTCCCGAACCCCTGTTTCTTTACTTTAGATTAGCATTATGCAGTGAAGCATCATCTACAACAACGCATATCAGTCATCAGTTGCTCGAGGAAAGATATGGGGTGTTTCAAGAACTTTCGTATCGCAATGTGAAGTAGGGGACATAAACCAAGGGACTCAACGGGTATCGACTTGAAAAGATGCCGCTTGTTACGATATCATGACAAGGCTTGCTAGATGTACAATTTACTAGGCGGAAGTTTATATCGATAACATGGAAGTAGTTCTCCGTCATATTTGCCGGTGATGTGTGCTGTATTAGTCTCATACTTGTCACATCTACCATGTGCCCTCCGATATAGCACCATATGTAGGTTGATTAGGAGCTTGAGAAGGCTTTGGTGGTATAAAAATAAAGAGTAAATGATATACATTGCCGAAAACAAGGGTTGTTGCCTATTGCGCGAAACGAAGGTTTTTTGTGAATGGAGTATTCACTGCCCGATTTGAAACGAGATACGAGGTCTCAAGATATACATGCCTGCAAGTTTGGGGGTTCTTGGGATGATACAAATTATCTTGTCTCTATTTTGATTATTGCTTGTTCGAGAGATAGCCGGACTGTAGTCTCTACTTAGGAGGGCTACAGATGGAGTCGACTCATGTAGAGATGTGTAGTGAAGGGACCTGTTAGAAGTCGGGTAGAGACTGCAGTGGGTGAGCAACTGTTGCCTCATACTAATGGGGTTCAAGGTTGACGAGGTATAGTCTGATCGTCCCCAAGAACCTGGTTTATGAAGTTTGTAGAAACTTCGGTATAAGATTATAGACCGATCCCAGTAAGCTAGACTACATGCATACTTTACTGTTCGTATGACTATACTGGACAGATCATACCTACTGAATGATGTCTGTAGCAGTGCTCTGTGATGGTATGTGCTCACATGGGGAATTACTGCCTGCTACATAGCAAACCTTATTCTCCAACTAATAACCCAATTCAAGTAGCGCGCGAATAGCCGGCCTTAATAGGGATTATGCAGGAAGTAGATAATGGCTATGTATGAAAGAAAGGATTAATTAACAAGGTACGTACTAGATGGAGGAAAATTTCCGGGGGTTTTGTGGCATGGGGGCTATTTATATCCGTGTCCCCGTTACTAGTGTGTACTAGTAGTAGGGTTAATGCGCCGTTAAATTACTAGTATCAGTCTTGGTTACATGAATCTGTAGCGATCGCTTTTCGTGCGTGAGTAGAGTAGGAGGTTCATGAACAAAGAAGACGCACGATCGTCAGATTGATCTCCGCCTTCGTCTCAACCGTGGCGAAACAGGCACGTATGCCACATGATAGAATAGAAGCTTCTCATACTTCTTATCCTAGACGACAGGAGGAGCCAAAGCAACAAGAGCAGGGGTAAGAACAGTGTGGCTGGACGAAGACGGTGGACCGGTATGTATGGGTGTAACTATAACTCTGGCTATAGCTACGGCTATAACTACGGCTATGATGGATATGATTTAGCTGGGCAACTTGGGACGATGGCGGTTAAGGGCGTGTCTGTGAGAAGGTAACATGTTGTGTCAGGTTAAGCCCCCGGCAAAGTAAAGAAAAGCTAGTTACTCTTTTATCTATTTTATATTTTATTTTTCTTGGAGGGGGGGGGGGGGNNCTTTTTTTTTTTTTTTTTTCGGGGGGGGGGGGGGGGGGTCTTAACCCCAATACTACTAGTACCATTCGATGATTAGAAGCGAACTATGACGATTAGTTCCTCTTGTAAACCTAGTCCGTCGTTGTATGTAATATCTTGTCCCAATTTAGAACTTCTTGGTAAGTATTGAACTTAGGCTATGGGGACTAATGGAATTGCCCTCTGTATGTAGCATTCATATCACAGACGTGTGATTCAACCAAAGAGTATAAGAAGAAGAGGCATCCGCACCAATGACATCTGGATATGTTACCTTTGGAGAATTACGCGCACTCACTCTTGCGTTTTGCGTTTGTTTCCTTCAGTTCAGTTACTTCACCCACATTCATTCTTTATTCTTCAATCTTTTCTTTTCTTTATCTTTGATAGACTTCCCGAGTCCAAGTCACTCCTTTGCTTCTACGCACATTTGCTACCATTCACCCTGAGTTCAGCACATCTCACATTCGTTTCTTGACCGTAACTCACCGTTGATCATCATCTTGAACTGCCGTCTATCCATCTCTATTTCTTTCTTCCTCTTACAGTGAGAGCTACACCTAGGTAGACATTCTCACCTCACCTGCTTCAACTACCTACCATCGTCACTCTGCATCCAATTCTTTGCATTTTACTATTATAGCTGGCTAGCTTTTTGAAGACGGTGTTTTCTACCTACACATTACAACACAACGTCGGGACTGGTCTCTGACAAGTCTTTGCAACTTTACGCCCCCTACGACACGTTTTGTACGCACGCTTGAGCTAAGCTTCAGCCACTCAGTTCTGTTCAGTTCCGTTCTGTTCTGTTTGTCTTTGTTTCCGTCTTCTTCTCGTTAACGACGCTTACGTTTTGAGATCTTTTCCTGTCTTCTGAATAGTCGCCCTTTTTTCTCCTTTCTTTCTACCATCTTATCCCTAAGATTAACCATGTCTAGGTATCTTCTTGCAATGCTTACCCTGGCTTCCTACACTGTAGGTCTTAGCCAGGACACCCTGTCGGCAGTCACTGTTACCAACATTGCCAACGTGCGTGGCAACCTCTACCTACCTTTGACAGCGCCTGATGGCTCTTCGATCACGTGGGCTTCCTCTAACCCCCAGGTTGTCTCTGCTGATGGTATCGTTAACCGTCAGCTTGATGACACCGACGTTGTCCTGACTGCCACTGCCTCTGACGGTACTCAGAGATTCACTCGCGATTTCAGCGCCCATGTCCTCAAGAACTTTACTCTGGATGCCATGAGTGGCTACGGCTTTGCCTTCTTCACTGGTAACTCCATTGCTGGCGAGAACATCTACTTTGCCTCGTCCATTGGCAACAATGCGCTCAAGTGGCAGGAACTGAACAACAACGAGCCTGTTCTATCAAGTATGTACGGCACCAAGGGCCTCCGCGATCCCTTCATCATGAGATCTCACGAAGGTGATCGTTTCTTCCTTCTCGCTACTGACCTTAGCATCGGATCTGGCACCACCTGGGGTGATAGTGTCCGCCACGGTTCGCTGTATCTGGAGATCTGGGAGTCGACCGATCTCAAGAGCTGGGGGGATCAACGCCACGTTCTGGTTTCTCCACCCACGGCTGGCAACACCTGGGCCCCGGAGGCGTTCTACAACGAGGACCTTGGCGAGTATATTGTGTACTGGGCGTCTATGCTGTACCCGGAAAGCGACACTGCCCACACTACTACTAGCTACCACCGCATGATGTACTCAACTACTCGTGACTTTGTCACCTTTTCCGAGGCCAAAGTCTGGCAGGATGCCAACGGCTCGCGCATTGACACTACCATGATCAAGAACTCTGCTACTGGCTTCTACCACCGCTTTACCAAGGATGAGGGCGGCGGCACTACTGGCTGTTCTGACATTATCCAGGAGCGTTCGACTGACATGCTGGGACAGATAGATCGCTGGTCCATTATTGATTCTTGCATTGGCAAAAAGGCTGGTGCTAGTGCCGTCGAGGGCCCTACTGTCTTTAAGAGTAACGCCGATGATATAAACGGCGAGAAGTTCTACCTTTTCGTCGATGAGTACGGTGGCCGTGGCTACATCCCTCTTGAGACGAAAGATATCGAGAGCCCCAACTGGACTGTGAGCGCCAACTATCAGCTGCCCGCCCATCCTCGTCACGGCACTGTCCTTGCTCTGACTGCCTCTGAGCTGGCCAACCTCAACACCCTGAACTCGAAAGTCCGCAGAGCTGATGCTGATGTAATTGTCAACTACGATTTCACAGTGGGTGTTACTAACGGCCGGATTGCTGACTCGTCGGGCAACGGCCGGGACGGCGAACTTTTCGGTAACCCTACTGTTATCAATGGTGCCATGACGTTTGACGGCGTCGACGACTTTGTCAAGCTGCCTGACAACATTCTAAAGGGTCTTACGGAGGTCTCTGTCGAGGTTGAGCTTCTCATTAACAAGGAGCAAAAATCCCCGTTCTTCATC
This sequence comes from Endoconidiophora polonica, assembly GCA_001856765.1. Taxonomy (NCBI): domain Eukaryota; kingdom Fungi; phylum Ascomycota; class Sordariomycetes; order Microascales; family Ceratocystidaceae; genus Endoconidiophora; species Endoconidiophora polonica. The sequence continues at coordinate 4,996 of LXKZ01000550.1, forward strand.
TACGGTATAGGAAACACTGTCAACGGTGCGGGTAACGGCTACATGTTTGCCACTGGAACCCCATTCCGCGCTGCCATTGCTACTGGGGATTGGACTACTGAGCAGGCGGCTTTCAGCCAGGCAGACCTGGGTCGTGACACGTGGATTACCATCTTCTACACACTGAGCAATGGTACTGCTACCATCTACATCGAAGGTGTTGAGTCCGCCCGCTCCACGAACCTGACCGTGACACCTGGTGACGTTGGTGCCGGTTACACGACAGCTAACTACCTTGGAAAGAGCAACTACGATTCGGATGCTCTGCTCAACGGCCAGGTCCGCTTGTTCAAGATATACAACCGCGCTCTGAGTGCCGAAGAGGTCGCTGGCAAGGGCTTGGACAAGACTAAGATGATCAATGTCAACCTCCAGCAGGAGGATTGTCTCAAGGTGCCTGCTTTGGTCGACTACGACAACTCAACCATCATCTTTGCCATGAAGCCCGGGACCGACTTGACTGCCCTAGCTCCCACTTTCAACATCTCGAGCGAGTGCACCGTCATTCCTGATTCCGGCGAGACTGTTGACTTCTCCAACGGCCCTGTCTACTACACCATCACTGATACTACTTCCGGCGAGGCTACTGCCGTCTGGATCGTCACCGCTGTCGAGATGCGCTCTCCAGTGCTGACCGGCGCCAACGCCGATCCAAACATTGCTGTTTTCAACGGAACCTATTACATGTACCCGACTTCGGATGGCTTTGATGGCTGGGGCGGCAACACATTTTACGTGTGGAAGAGCACCAACTTGATCGATTGGACCAAGTCTGCTGAGCCTATTTTGACCCTTGGAGGCGCTAACAGCACCGTTCCATGGGCCACTGGCAACGCCTGGGCTCCTACTATCATCGATCGCAACGGCCAGTACTACTTCTACTTCTCGGGTAACAACCCATCTGTCAACCGCAAGACTATCGGTGTTGCTGTTGCTAGCTCTCCGGAGGGTCCCTTTACCGCCCAGCAGAATGCTATGATTCTGAACAACGAGGCTGTCACTAGCGGCCAGGCCATTGACCCGGCTGCTTTCTTGGATCCTCAGACCGGCAAGTACTACATCTTCTGGGGCAACGGTTCGCCCGTCTATGCTGAGCTCTCTGATGACATGGTTTCCTTGAAGAGTGACACTATTAAGGCTATTAGCGGCCTGACAGACTTCCGTGAGGGTATTTTCATGAACTACCGCAGTGGACGTTACCACATGACCTACTCTATTGACGATACTGGCTCTGAGAACTACCGTATTGGATATGCCGTTGCCGATAGCATCGATGGTCCATGGCAATATCGTGGCGTCCTGTTGCAGAAGATTACCGAGAGCAAGATCTATGCCACCGGCCACAACTCCATCATTAACATTCCTAATACTGATGACTGGTATATCGCGTATCATCGCTGGATTATTCCCGGCGGTGATGGAACTCACCGTGAGGTCACGATCGATAAGTTGGAGGTTAGCGAGGGAGGTTACTTCCAGGTTGTTACCCCGACCTTGTCAAGCATTGAGCCTTTAAGCTAGATGCATGTATAACAGTTTTTGGTAGATTTTCTGTCGAGTAGATGAGAGAGAGGGAGAAAGAGTCATTTCCGTTTATTTTCTTTGAGTATATAAACGCTTACCAAGACAGGGGGTGGGGTTGGGGGGGGGGGGGGNNTTTTTTTCTTTTTCTATTCTTATTGTTGTTTCAATTCCTAAGTTTACATTATATACCAATTTTTTTTACTTATTCCTAGTGACGTGACAGTAGTACGTTTTACATCTTTTTTTTCTTTCCAACTCATTATTCGATTTTATATCCAGAAAGTGACTGTATATCTACACATGTTAGAATACTCTTACAAGGCAACAGACAAGTCAGGTAGGTACATTATACCAACGAGATGGATGAAAAGAAATACAGTACTGAATAGTCGTAGTACACAGGCCAAGAAGTTTAACAAAGAGAAGTAAAACTTTATAAAAGGATTTCTAAGCAATGTGTATCAAGACTAAAGCAAAAACCAAAGGCCCCTTCTTCTCCTTCTACCATTTTGTACCAACATGTTTTGTATTCCACAGTCACTTAGCTATAAGTTATCTGATCTGAAGGTAGATGTAGGAAGTGATGTATAGTGCCATATCCATCACATACATGTATGTTCATGTCAGATCACCAGCCACTGGTGGCTAGGTTGAACAAGCTGATATCATCGCAATCTCGGACACTAGCAGCTTCTGATTGTAATGAGGCAGGAGTTTGCGCTACACTGCTCACATTTATAGTGTTATACCGACTAAAATTAGCTCTACTGGTTAATCCCGATGCCGCTTGGCCACCATTTGATGCAATCTTGGCAGTCATAGTCTCATCACGAGCCTCCCCCAGACGTCCAAAGTAGCCGGTTGGGATGTCTGTAACATACTTTCCGTTGAAGACACCGACCTCAAACTTCTTAGGGCCATCATCAGGAGACGCCTCAGCGCAACCATCACAAAGGCCCTGTAGGTCTTGGTATATGACCTCATGGGCGCCAATGGTCTCAGCAATGGCGAAGTGGTCCTTGTTGGTAGCCACAAGTTCACTGGGAGAGGCAAGATTGATACCGTAGATGTGAGGATTGGAGATAGGAGGGGCACATGATGCAAAAATGACCTTGCGAGCGCTTGCCTCACGAGCCATTGCAACCTATCAGAGAAGGTTGATAACAATATCCTATTCGAAGATGACGATAACTCACAATTTCCTTGCTTGTGGTTCCACGAACAACGTTGTCGTCGACTAGAAGCACGCATTTTCCGTTAAATTCTTCATCTACCGTGCTTAGTTTCCGTCTCACTGAACTTTTGTCTAGTAGCCTGGCCAGGCATGATAGCGGTACGGGACACGTAGCGGTTCTTTACAAAACCCTCAGCATACGAGATTCCAAGGCTTTCGGCAACACTAGCCGCGGACACGTTAGCAGTCTCGGGCACAGGAATTATGGCATCAATATCCTTGATACCTTCTTCGCCAAGAATATCCCTGATCTTGTGAGCCAACTTAATACCCATATGCTGACGACTATCATAGACACCGATGCCGTCGATAACGGTATCAGGACGAGCAAAGTGCACATATTCGAAGATATCAGGAGTATAGCTCTTCGCAGGAACGGCCTGGCAGAACACGGGCTTACTGTTCTTACCGAAGAATACGGCCTAGCCAGGCAACATGTCGCGGATGTTACGGAAATTGAGCTGCCGTAGAGCAACACTTTCAGAAGCGCACATATAATCCATGGGCGCCAGGATTTGTTTCGGAAGGACGCTTTCCCATGACGAGGGGACGGATGCCGTGAGGGTCACGGAAGGCAAGTATGCCTATAAGAAGACGAAAGGAGAAAACAGGAAGTAGTTAGTAGAGCCCAATCACACAATAGCTTAATCTAGTCAATATACATACCAAAGCCAGCAATCATGGCAGTACAAACCCAGCCACCTTCAATTCAAACAAGCGCGGAAGATGCAGGGAGTGCGACTGGCAATATATAGCGGCGTCGATGATATGGAATGTGAACATACCTATGTAAAGTAGATGTAGTACGCCTGGCTTAACATATCGTTGCTAAGTGATCATGGTAGATTCATGTTTGATTCAGTAACTATGAGAGGCATTGAAAAATGGAAGAATAATCAAATACAGAGACACCAAAAGTATGGCTATAGTTAGCTATTACTTTGTTAACCTTTTTTTCTACTAGCATCAGTTGAGGGGCAAAAATCAGAGTTTGCCACTTGCTACTACTATATTATCATGAGCAGCATTGGTTATAATTATTGGTTATAGATAGTTTGTACTCCCTATTATCTTAGTATTAGTACAATCGGCTTACTTGTACAATAGAGTGGTGGTAACAGTAGAATAGAAAATACAGACATTAAGGGCATATTCATAGTTTGTAGCACATTTGGCTTATTACTACAAATTGTATCATAGCCTGTCCCTAATCCAATCTTATCACCAATTCTCTTCTAGCTAGATTTGACCCTGGTAGACTCGAGCATTTAAACCCTGAAGGACATCTCTTGCTGGGATGCTAAAGAGAGTTTCAAATGTAAAATTCCCAGGCAGTCTCGTCATAGTCAAGTTATGAGTTGTGAAATATATATAAAAAGACTCCCAGGCTGAAGAGTAGTATAATTATATATAAAACCAATCATTGCTCAGTGCATATTTGCAATTAATAGAAATTGACAAAGATGAGCTCACCCAATGTACTGCTTCTCTTATCTATGGGGCATGGTGACGATAGCAAAATATAGATTATTACTATATGACATTCCTATAGTAGTAACTCTCATATTAGTAACCATCATAACTCATGTACGCAGCCTAGCCATGGTGATGAAAAGCAATGTAGGTAGACGGTTAATACACACGTGATGAAAAGGCTTTTTCTTATATTTGGTTCCTTCTTTGTTCTTTTGACAGTAGCTTAATGAACTCCTCGATATAACTTGTGAAGTTAAAGGCTTTGTTCTTTATCAAGCGATATGCACGTGAGAAACGAAACTAACGTAAGCTGCCATTGGAATTTAGACTGCATAAAATGGTCGCTATATAATAACCCTTGTTACAAGATAACCCTATTCGTTGACTTTTAGCTACTGGAAGCGTAACTATCATGAAGCTGATGATTACTAGTAGTTCTAGAAGCTTAGGAGGTTGCAAATACCATTCTATCATTTCCAAAACCGTACATATAAGCATTCACGAGTGGATTTTATAAAAAGAAAAGAGATACCGTAGCCTTACAAGATCTACAACAGTTTGTAGCAGTAGTTCATGAATTTGGCTTGAATTTAGTAGTACATACTAGTAGTAATATGCGTGGTACGGCCTTCCTGCGTCCGAAGGCATGCAAACAATAGTGCTTCAGGAGAGTCTAACTAGATGAAGTGGTAGGTCACGACGAGAAAGAGATATATGACTGCGAACTGAGCGACTGTGAAAAGAAAGAAAGGTTGGCCGAGTGTATATGGCTATTCTCGGAATCAGGCGGAACTTGCGTAGGAAAATGGCACAATACCTCTGGAATGGACGAGCCAGATAGATGTTTAACCACGGGCGTTGTTGAAGCGGACGAACATCTACTTAGACGCCTAAGACTGGTACCTAATGTTATGGCGTTCACGTCATAGTTGAATTCTAATCAAGTAATGAGTAAATCAATTATTAAATCAAAGATTTTATATGTTGTTACTTGACTTTCTCCCTGCTACTGGAAAACATAGGGTCCTCACTTGGTAACATGCCGTTCAAAAAATACATTCTAGCGTCGTGTGCACGTACTGTGTAATACCAGTACAGTCACTTAGTGGTGAATAAGCACGTTGTAGGCACTACGGGACAGGCTCTTGTATAGTTGCTAATAGTAACATGTAGATGTTTGTAGACTTATACTAACCATCGGTCAGAGTAAAGACATTGAGAGTACGATCACCTACAGTCATCAACATAGCTTTTTATCACTGAGGTTTGAGCGTGATTCTGTTTTGGTTAGGCTATCTCTCACATTATAAGAACATCAGCCTTTCAAAAAGATGATAAGACACAGGTACTGTCGTAGGATATGATTGGTCAGTAGTAAGAAAGTCAATTGGAGAACCCTCACAATAGTCCCAGTACTGCAAGTAACAAACAAGGCAAACTAGCTCTCAAGGTGGGTGAGCACGGTCCCACACCACGTGTATTGTATTGTATTGTATTTTGAATACTTAACGTCTACTGGAATCACGGAGATTATACGACGCCGGATTGGATACCGGACAGATATCATGGCTACCNNGGTATACGAGGCACAAAATGTCCCCCAAGTCCTAAGACTTGTTATATTCGTCCACTTGACTAGCGCAAAAACAAAACCAACCCAGCAAAAAAAAAAAAAAAAAAAAAAAAACCCCCCCAGACGATATTGCTTGGTTGAACTTACCACTATGACTTAACCCATGTTTCTTCCATGATTGCGCTTAGATTTTGCCTGCAGGGGTTCATACCAGATTCTCAATACGATGGAATGTATCATTATAGTTGTAGTCTTGAATAATAGCGCAGGTAAAGCGTGATTGCAAGTCTGGGGGCCGCAACAAACAAGGCCGAGCGCGGATGTACAATTTTGTTTATGTTACTTTGATCTATTCCACTAATAAAAATATTAGTTACATAAACTAGATAAATATCATTATTCGCATAGTTGTCTTTGGCCTTAGATGCTGTGATATCTCTGGCTTTAGAGAGTCCCTCCCCTCGCTCCCCCCCATCCCCATCTCACAGTAGATCATATGTAAACAGTAGGGACATGAATTGCAAGACTATTGTGTAGTTACTAAATACTATGGATTAGTCTTAGCCATGACCAATACAGAGAGCTGACTCTTTGGCATTGTCTTGATGCTACATAAAAGCCATGTTTGCTTTAAGCTCGGCTGTGGCTACGGCCACTGTTGTCTTCATTGCATTCAAGTGTGCGCATCAGACAAGATACTGATTGTGGTGAAGTAATATCTGCATCAGAGTTACTAACAGGATGCGTATGTATATGTATGTTATTCAAGGAAATTTGTACGAATTCATTGACTTGGAAATGTTGATCAAGTTTGCCCCTAAGAAAAGAGGAAAAGCAATCAACTAAGCTAGGGGCTAAGACATTAGATTAAGGCTGCTGCAGGAACAAGCAGGGGAAAAAGAAAAGAGAGCAAAGGCAAACCAACAACTAGATAGGATATGACAAGCATGTGAACACAATATGCCGAGGAAGAAAGATATATATGCTTGATTCTACGTAAATGTTAATTCCACAAGCACGGCGAGGTAAACTTGACATGACGTTTGGGTACCGAAGTATCTTTAAGTTGAGTAGTAACTAAACAAATGATATGCTCCAACTGGTATGTACTTAACAGGCGCTGTGATTCGACGTTATGTCTGTTATCATTTGAATTTATGTTTTCGGAGAATACATACATAGATCTATCTGCGCAAGATAATAATAGCCCACGGCAAGATTCTAGAGGGAATAAAAGGATGGCCTAGTGCTAGACGAAAGGACTTAAAAGATGGGGGGCTTTAAGAATTTCCCGATACTCCCCTTGAAACAACTGCCACGAATACCATGATAGGTTACTGCAGCTGCTCTATCAAGGTCTTTGCCACATGGAGCAAAGCATTACTGCCGGTAGAAGTGGTAGTTTTTTCTTATTGTAACTCGATATGGAAGAACCGGAACAGATGTGAGTAACATATATATTAACGGAAGGCAAGATGTTATGTATAGAATCCAAGTGTATTGACCATAAGAAGACTAGCATACCAACGCCTACTTGTGTATCATGGTAGCAATCATGTCGAGGTAGCAAGTAATAGAGGGCTATGACACTGAATGGAAGCTATATATGCGTAGTAGAGCAGTAGACGAATAAGAGTATGGAATGCCATGTCCAGGCTTTAATTTGCTAGTTACAGCCGCCTATAGCCAAGCAAACATACAGTAGGTACTGCTAGTAGTACCTACTGTTATTGTAAAGGATTAGCGGAGGATTTTGGAGTAGCATTAGTCTGGGCCAGAAAGGCGAGAATTACAAGAATAAGGATTATTAGTGGCCTGCGCTGTTTTAGCGTAATGGTGGAATGGAAAGAATATTGATTATATTTATGACACAAGAGCGGAATTGCACAGGGTATTTTGTTAAATCCGCTAACTAGTCTTGGTTGAAAATAGTAGTAAGTGTACAAATGAGTGTAGTATCAAAGCTACAGTGCTGACTTACCATCCTCAAGTCTGAACACCATTTACAATTATAAGCGTAACGAACTCACAATGCCTTACCTATTTGACATCACACGTGCGTATTCGTAGAAGGACAAGTACTGGCACTTGCATACTAGACGCAGCCCTACTATCACTAATAGCAAGTCTTCCGCTTTACTGTATGCATTGATATGGCAACACTTACATAAATGGCAAGTCTACAAATGACTGTACTAAACACCCCAGATTCAAGGGAATGTCACTGCTATTGGTGTTGGGCCGCTAAGGAACGTTCTAAGATATGATCAGAAGGGCCTGAAGAATCCTCTGTGTCTGACCCAGAAGCGATCTTGAAATTTGACTGGGGGGGGGCATGACTACCATGTAGAAACTGTGGTGTCTATGTTTGCTAAGATAGACTACAAGGTACCGTATTAGCAGTGTTAAAAACTACTCTGATATTGCTACTAGTTTGTGCTGTGAAACTTCTACAATATAGTATGGCTTGGCCCTCCACCAATGCATACCATTGACCTATAAACAGCATCATCGCTTGTTTGCCAGCGTTTCTTTCATTCTACACATCTTCAAGTTCTGTGAACTCTACTGTTTCCTTTCCTATCCAGTCTTTTCTTCTTTCCTTTTTGTCCCTTGCCTTTCTTTGTGCTACTAGAGTAAGACTCTAATTGTTTTCTTTCTTACCAGGAGCACACAGAATATGGCCAGTTAGTGGACAGTTGCTGTACATCTTCTTATCTTTTACACGTCTTGTGCTTTCGTTCACTTGTTTTCTCTATACTTTTGCTTTCACGAGCTCCCACTAAGCTACTGCAAACCTGTAGTTGCTCTCAGGTCTAAAACTAACTGGCTTAGTTTTGTATCAGCGTTCCCAATCACATATTAACTGCTTATTGATTGGGTTCTTAGATAATACTTGCATCTAAACTCCATACGCAGGCCTGGAACAGCACATATCATCATCTATCAGACTCAGTACACTAAACTTCGAAACCTACAATATCACCTTGAAGAATCTACACCAATCAGTTACATCATAGAAAAGGTAGATGTCGTACTGCCTTTTGTGGCCTTACACTCCTGCAGTATAATTCTATCCGCCATCTAGATATACAATCAAGATGCCGTCTTTTATCAAAGAGCCATATGCAATCACGGCTGAGATGTATGTCTCGCATTCAAATCTCACCATGGGTTGTATCATTGGCCTGACCTTAGTCGCAACCTTTATGACAACTGCTAGAATATACGTGCGTGCTGGCATCATCCAACACATGGGCTGTGATGATTGGTTAGCGTTAAGCGCATGGGCAACTTTGGTCATTGGCTGCATAGCAACGAGTATTGGCACAAGACATGGTCTTGGCGAGCATCAACAAGTTGTCCAACTAGATTTGGACAGATTGGTGCAAGGGTGGAAGGTATGTTTTCAGGCCACATGTGAATGATCTCACTAATGTATAAGATCTGGCTAACTTTATTGGTACATTAATAGTGGTTTTATGTTATGCTAGCAATGTACACCATTTGCATTCTATTTGTCAAGATGACTATCTTGTTCCAATACTACAGAGTGTTTGGGATCACAGCTGATAGATGGCGTTATGTGGTGGCCATCGTCATAACCTTTTGCTGGAGTTTGTCACAGGTCTTTGTTGTCATATTCTGCTGCAATCCCATCAAAGGTTATTGGGATCCTCGTATTGACCGAAAGTGCTTGCCTCACGTCCCTGTTTACTTCACTAATGGGGCAGGCAATATCATCACTGACTTCATCGTTGTTCTACTTCCAATGCCGGCCTTGAGAAGACTTGAACTCCCCTTCAAGCAGAAGATGATGCTGATTGGCATCTTCAGTCTTGGCTTCTGGTGAGTTCATGATATGTCCTTCTCCATTTAGCCGACCTGGGCCAAAACTTCATCCTTGAATTTCATACTAATATAAGCCATCTTTACCTATAGCACCATCGCCATTTCCGTCATTCGCCTGTTTTACCTGCGCAAGGAAGCCGACGGGACATGGTCTTATGCTCAAGTTGCCATCTGGTCGTTTGCTGAGATCACCTGTGCCCTAGTTTGCTCGAATCTGCCTACACTTCGGCCTTTGCTGCAACACACGTTTCCTAGTATATTCAGCCGATACGGGACTTCGAAACAGTTTGGTACTAGTGGAAGACCTTCAGCATACGGAGCCTATGGAGCCACAGATACTAAGAATGGGGGTGGCATCATGCAGACTCGTACTGTTAATGTTAGAAGTGAAAGTAGGGACAGCTTTGTAGGAAATGAAGGTCGGCCATCTGGACTCGAGATGAACACATTTGAGACCGCATTCGACTCAAAGAGTAGTGAACATTCTCGGGAAGATGATGTCCGGGTCTTTACTTCAAAGTAGCCATGAAGATATAGTACTGAGGAGAGAAAGGTAACTAGTAGTTAGTAAATGATTATAGCTGGTAGCTTCTGCTGCTGCACTCTTACACATACGCATCTTAAGCATGAAAAATACTTGTGTTGTTTTTTCATTGATACTATAGTCAAAGAGGCTCCATGATATGTATATAAGATATGTATACAGGAGACATATGTGAGTTTCATAGCTACTACCTTCCTGGACGTTTATCCTTGTTAGTAATACTACTAACTTTGAGGCAAGAGACGCTAAACATCAAATACAGACACTGTACCATCATCTATCATAAGCTTAACTCCAATTACAGCACAAAATGATGGATATATGCGAGTTGTTAGGGCGGTTCGCTCTGCAGCAAAAACCTCTAGTACACTGTGATCGAATATGATGCGCAAATCAAACTTCTCGGTGAACCCATTCATGAACTGGAATAAAGTATGCGGGGCTTTCTTTGGATATGCCTTGATATCGGTATGGGAAGTTGTTGAGAACGGTCAATTGTCAACTCTTCATCGCCTGGAACGAACTGAATTGCTGTTTTTTTTTTTTTTTTTCACCTGCAACAAGTGTAAACGTACGTGTTAGTGATATATGACAGACACCAGTCTTAGGCACGCCAACCACTTCCATGCTGTAATACAAGCCCTGAAGATCGTGAGTTTTCATTTTTCACGACCATTGATAGCAAAGCTTCCATCATCTCTAGAATTTCCTCAAACCTGATGCCGTCGATAGCTTATCCGTACGAGGGAGCTCCCAGGCCAGGAATGGGATCTTTACGCAGCAACTCGACTCTTGGGTCTAGCTGAGCTGCAAAGACAACGATGGTCTTTGCATGTTAATCAGTCTTGAGGACCTCAATGTTTTTGAACTCACTCAATGGTGAAACTAAGGCCCCGACCACATCCTTTACCCACCAAAGTGAGTGCCAAGCGACGGGGGAGTGACAGACATCCAACCTATTTCTGTTGACGACGATATATATCTGGTAAATCATCTTCAAGAACCCATGCAAAAATCACTTGGGTATCCGTATTTGGGTCAGAAACAGAAAGAGTTAGCAGCATAGTATGTGCCATAGTCAACTTCTCCAGCAGCCACGTGCTTTAAACAACCATTTCTATCTGCAGGTTTTTGAACATGTCCCAACAGCCATGTTTGTGCGTGAGTGGCACGGAACTCTCCACGGAGTTCTTTGTCACTGGCATCGGCAATAAGTCCCTCGACTCCGCATACAACTACCTCACGATACAATACTTCACTATGTACTGTAGCACTAGCTGTTAAGAAGTTTGTAACTTCCCAGTTAACTCCAAGACCACGAACCCATTTTCCACGGGGGGCAAGGTGCAAAGTTGATGCCAGGAGTAGCAAAGGACCCAGATACTCCCATTTGGAAAGATCATCTGTAGCCACCTCGTACAGAAGTAAAGTAGGAGTCACTCCTCTGATTCCACGGGACAATATACCAAAAAGTCATTTCGTCGAGTCTTCATTCCCATATATACAGCGAGCCACAGCAGGCCATTCAGAAATGTAAGGACCGCGCCAGCCTGTCACATCAATGTTATCAGGTAGCAGAAGCCCAATGGGTTTTCCATGCTCTCTAGCCCACGTCGCACCATCCTCAATTGTTGCAAGGCTAACAGTTTCTGCACCACGATGATAATCGAGCGAGAAGTGTAGTGGGAGTCTACTTACTGAATTGTACACTGCAGTAGACTTGACAGCCTCACCTTCAGTACCTTGTGGAACGAAACATCCAGTCAATACGCCCTTATTGTCATACTCGAACATAGCTTTTGGAGCAATGCTAGGGCTAGGATGCAATTTCCAGGCGAGCAAATCATTCGATACTACAGCTCCCCATGCAATATCGCCCTATGAGATCCTCCCGGGTGCCCACTGGAAGCCAACATGATAAAGTTTAAGAGAGAATATATCCAGGAGCACAAGGGCCATTTAGCCATCCTCCATGCAGGGTGAGATGTAGGGCTAGCCGCCAATCATTGAAGGCGGGGCCAGAGTCAGTTGAGACATTAGTATCGTCTTTTTTGTTGGATGGCATGATGTTGGTGTATTGAAAGAATGAGGCTGTTTGGAAGAGCCTTCAGCATTCCATTTGACATGAATTTGCCAGGCAAGACATTCAAAATGAAATAATTTCTCAGAGACAGAAAAAGGCGTAACAATTAAGCATCAAAGGCTTTTGCCTTATTCAAAGCTTTGCACTAGTCAACTAACTATTCCTTCGGTATTATTGGAATGTTCTTCTAACCCTTGTTTAGATTAACCCTATACTATGCCAATAATGAAAATATGTCACGTTTTTAAAGCACGACCCAACCCTGAGAGAAGCTTGATAATAGCAATACTTTTATGTAGTAGTACTGACTATACGCATTCATTGTCACTCTTGTATATCTTTGCCACACCATATGCTCCACCTCTAATCTAACCTGATCGCCAGTTGAGAACTTTGCAGTTGCTTTACTTCCAAGGTTCACTCTGTTCGCTCTCCTTCTGAAGCTAGTAGCTGACGCCCATCTTGCCATCCTCTCTTCCTTTCCATTCCATAGAGCACGGCTGCGTGAGATATGTCTTCAAGAGTGTAAGCCAGAGTATCTGCTTTTCCAGAAGCATGGAAGATTCAAGTCTTTGTAGTTGCTGAAATAGGCTTTTATATAGAGCTTCCAAATAGAACTGACGGCAGGATTACTAGCTCGCTGTAGACGCAATTCGTCATAGTGCTACGAAAGGAAAACTTATGATAGCATAGGGGTTGGGAGGCTCTTGAAGCTCTTAGCATAGGAAGCATTGCTGACACACGACGGGAAGATTGTCCATTGACTATTGCTTGACAACGACTTAGCTCACGGTTCAACAAAAGAAGTTCCTGTGTTCTGAAACCTCCCCCATGGCACGGTAGTTTTACCGATGGTGAAATAGAAAAGTGGCAGATTCCGCATCACATTTTACTTATTAGTATATCATGATCTTTTTCGTATGGTCCCTTTTTTCATACTGTTGTTTAAGTAAGGAGCAGCAAAGGTTCACTTACATGCCTTTATAAACAAATGGTTCAGATCATAGGGTTGTGCAGTAAATGGGGCTGAACAAATGTTCCCAGGCCTTGTGGTGTGCTGTTTCTTCCTTGTTTTTACTTACAGATTTCATTCACTATTTGTCAACTTGCGGTGATGATCGATGTTCTGGTGTTTTGGCCCAGCCTATATCCTGTTTTCTATCCTTTGATTTTAGACTTATCAAGAAACATCTCGCATTGACCATGATGGAGGAGTTACAGTCAGAAATCATCACGAAGCATCCTCCTAGAAATAAGTTTAATGTTTTCTGCAGAGGTTTCAAGTTGAGATTCGGTACAGATGACATCACTAGTTCTCCAGATGATTAAGGCTGGCTTTGTAGCCCAGGTAGTTCAGTCCATAGCAACTTAGTTCTATACTTGACTAACAAACAAGCATATGCTGGATTCATCATAAACTGTTTACTATTCTCACAATAAAATTGTTCTTCTGCAACTCTGCTTTCATGAAAGGCAAGGGTGTTACTATTCAAAGTGCTATTGAAACTTTCTACAATTCGGTTCTATCTAAATGGATTGACTTGCTTCTACTTATCCTGCTTCTGGTACTGTTATATTCAAGAAACCCGACTCTGACATCTGGCAGTGGGCTTACAATACTAACAAAGATATTGGTGCTACAAATGCTATCAACGATGTTATTACCATTGATTCTATTATCTCATCTACCCCCCACTCTCTAAATTGGGATAGATATCACATGCTCTGTTACAGACACCATTGGCTGGCAATACTGGTAGTACTGCCAGCACGGACGAAAAATGCACTACTATAGATACTCTACTGATAATGGAGCTAGACCTTCTACTTGCTAACAAAGATGATTCGACCAGGTATACTTTGGAGATGTGCTTGACCTAAAAAACAACATCTGATGAGTTTTTAAACTATGCCAGGGTTGTCACTATATGCCTTTATGACTCAACTGTGATGAATGGCCACCGCAAGCATGTGGGATGACGTATTGTGGTGTATATGCTACACTGTGAGAGGCTCACAAGATGAGAAAGCCACACTGCGTATGAAATGACAAATTGAGATATGTAACTGAAATAAATGCAATAACTACAAGAAGAAGGACCAGTGTTGCAAGAATATAAGCAACGTAAGTTAGAGTGTTACTGTTCGAGTAAATCATTGACAAAATGATAAACACAAACATTATTTAGATAACATAGAGTAAGCAAGCAGTACCAAGAAGCTGTGTCCTGCACATAGAGCAAACAGCAAGTGATGTAATGTTATAAAGGATGGATTCGTAAAGGTTACAAGTGCAGATTGCTTGCATGAAAACGAAAGGAATGCATAAAATAGTGCAACTAGTGAGTCTAGCAAGTTTATGAATATACGGAGAATTGTGATTCTAGATATATAGATGTTTCCGGTGAAACAGAATGAGTGATTGCCACCAATAATATTGGAGAAAGATTGATAACAGGCAGGGAAGAAGCATGCTAGTGTAGAAGAACAGTTAAGATATTGAACTAATATTGAGAAGGGATAAGATAGAAGCTTGTCAGAGATTCAAAAGTAGAGAGACCTGAGGTAAGAGTTGTTTGCGTCAAAGAGCCAAGATTCTTTTAGAGCATATTTCGGCGCATTGTGCAACCAACTGACGCAATAGAAAGTTAAGTACCTCACATAACTAGACTTATACTAGATAGTCTCCTAGAATGAAACGGCATGATATATAACGTGAAGACAAATCCTGGAGGTGTAGCAAATGATAGAAAATAGACGGAATAACGGCATGGCAACAAGCGGCGTCTTAACAGGCTAGGCTAATAACAGAATACAGGATGAGTTGATCACACCAGACCATAACTTAACAAAGCATCATTAGGTAGCATTCTTACAAACGCTGCAATCAACAGATGGTGGAGTAATAGGTGTGCGTCATTTGGCCCATTTCACAGACATTGTTTATGACGGAAAAGAGAATGTGCCAATGGAAGGGAAATGAATAAACCAAGAAGCAAAAGAAATTGGATCAGAACACAGGACGAAGGATTGATTAGAAGGTCGAGAATTCCAGATGATATGACGTAAGACAGCAAGGAATTTATTGTCACGGATGGACACGGGTTGGAGGGCTGGAGTACAC
>LXKZ01000551.1:0-40849 GCA_001856765.1 Endoconidiophora polonica
CTTGCTGCTCAACCATGATCTGTCGTGGATCTCATCATCAGTCTTGGCTCTTGTTTCCGATGCTAAGTTGCTGGTTTTATCCATGGTCTTATTTCTTTCTTTCTACTTGTGATCGTCTGTGAGGCTTTGCTGATCTCTGTTCGCCTAAATACTTAGCCAGGCCGTTTTAGACAAGCCGCGCCGAACGGGATGTTAATTTGATCCGCGCTAAAGCAACTGTCTAGAGAGAAAGTTGATCTGTGACATGTTTACAGCTTAGACGATATTGGTATGAAGGGAGGACAGCAAATCTTCGTATCATCCCTTCTACTCCATCACAGCTTCAATCCTCCACCAACTAAACCCCCAAAGATCCGTTGTCAGGTGCTGACCTTCATTGCCATGACCCTATATGGACCTTGTGCTCCGTGATGGCAGCTTTACTGACGGAAAAATCATCAGCCATCCTCCTTGTTTGGTCTGTTCAAGCCTGTCTTGTCTAGTTGACCCTTGCAAAATTACTCTTTACTCTTCTCCGCCCGCATCCAGTGACTATCAGCTTACTATGATAGTTATTTTACTTGCTAGCCATTCATGGGTTTGTAATTGTGAATTCATCTCATGTCGCGCCAGGTGGACAGACCCCTTCAATCTTTTATTACTGCTTATCAAGTAATCTTCTAGAAGCCATATATAAGAGCTCGCTCTGATAGTTCGGGCCCATGCTTTCTGGCTCAAAAATCACTTCTTCTGTTACTCTAATTTGCATACATAGATACAAAACAAGAAGATAAAAAAATGAGCTAATATACATAGACATCTAGCTATGTCATAGGCATAGAAACTAAGAACCTCTAGAGCCAGTCCTTTTTGCTCACTACCAACCCGGAAGAATGGGTGAAGCCTCGTATCTAAGAGTGTCTTTGTATGGCTCCGTGATTCCGTAATCATATTCAGCTCCGGCCAGGCTGTGGGATCCAAATCAACGAATTTCACGCAATTGGTTCAAGACTGTATTTTTTAGGAATAATTAGAGAAGATCGAAGCTTAACGGTGAAAATATAAGGGTTAGATGCAGGAGGGTTTCATATGTATATACGATGGTTAGTGGCAATTCCTAGTTCGATGGCGCGTTGCCTTCACTTAGATGGGAATAATCAAACTAATAACTGATAACTGATATCTACAAGCAAAACTAACTATTGATAGAACATGTAGAAAGACAGAAACAATAACTCAAGCGCATAGGCAAACTACGCTTTTGTATAAGGGTCAGAATAGGGTTATTTCGACTTCAAGCTAACGTTCCATTAAGTGTATATTGGGATTATACATAAGCGTTCCAAAATATCTTTTATTTCCGATGCAAATTGTCGGTCAAACCATGTCGAGATTCCTTTAAGCCCGCTGGCTGCTAAATGCTATTGCCCCTGGCGGAAGCAGAGTTTTCGAGGCTTGCGGGATCCATTGCCGTAACATTCCTTACTCTTGCTTTACTTTCAGACTCATTGTGATACTTTGCTGCTGCAAGCGTGAAAATGCAGTGCGCCCAAGTAAGGTATGTATAGGAAAGGCAAAGTTACGCCTGCAGCTGCACTGATAGTACATAGCACCGCACGAATTGGAGCTATGTACTATTAGATGCTAGTT
The DNA here is from genome assembly GCA_001856765.1 of Endoconidiophora polonica. Lineage (NCBI taxonomy): Eukaryota > Fungi > Ascomycota > Sordariomycetes > Microascales > Ceratocystidaceae > Endoconidiophora > Endoconidiophora polonica. The sequence goes on from LXKZ01000551.1 coordinate 1,630, forward strand.
CATTATGGCGATATAGGTATGATGGGGGGTTCTATCGAAGATGTTATTCCAACTCAAACGGCACGGAGCTTAAGAGAGACGGTGAATGAAATGGCCGGAGAGTTGTCGCAGTAGAGCCCTGAATTAGGTCGAGGAAAAGAGTAAAAGATCGGGCGAATATGTATGGCAACAGACAAGGGCAGCATTGAGCAACTTATGCTATAGTCAACGTTCGGATGCTTTGTAGACCCTCCAAGTAGTTTGTTTAATCCCTATAGAAAACATATGCATATGCATTATAAAATATTTAAATATTTAAATGAACAGTTAGTGGCGTTATATGTATGCGCCTATTGCATACTGCACGACGTGGATCGCCGAGGAGACCGAAGACTGCGTCGCTTTTGCTACGCGCCAAAACGAAAAGCTGGTCTGTATAAATGGATAGATTAGCTCTAATGGATCATGGTAAGCCTACTCTGTAAAACACGCCGGGTTGGTAGTATCGCCGTGATATGGCCCTTCTCAGGCTAAACATCTCCATTCATATTATTGTTGCTGATCTGACTGAGGTGTTGGTTCCCTGCATTATAAATGTCGGAAATATCAGTACAGGATGTTTCTGGCCCTGTACTATGCCCTTTTCAACTTCTGTATTCCTGAGAGCGGTCGTCCAATCCTACTCCAGCTCCTTACTTGCTAGCCATCATCTTGATCCTAGCCTCCCTCCATCTTCACAAAAATTACCGTACACTTCCATCCATAGCTGTTAGCGTATCTTCATAGTTCTAGAAACTTAGCAAGATTGACGTATTTTTAAAAAAATGCATAGCAGTTAGTTTTGTATTCAATCGTTCTCTAAGCTATATAGTAGTTGTATGGTATTGAGACGAGCATTGCCTCATGACATATGAGACTATGTCGTCCGGTCTCATCATTAACATAGCCATCTTAGATCGAAAGATTTAGATATAATAAGCAATATGGCATCAACTTGTTTATCCGCTTGAATAGCCTCGCTCTGGTCCGAACAATCATAGTATTGGACGTTTCAAACCGGAAACTCGCTGACACTATGGTTTATCAGTGACTTGAGAGACTCGTTTTATAAGAAAGGTTGATGTTGGTCTTCTTCCTAGGAGGTAGATCATACAAGGAGCATAGCTAGACTAGCAACATCACGATCACCACTCCTTCCTATAGTGTGTAGTTTTTGGGGTACAATGGCTATAATAAATGAGAGCAAGTAGTAATAGTTACATACCAGCATGTGTCGAGGAGACCTCAAACAAACACCGAGGCTTCTCTGTGCATTAAGTTGGTGGCCTTTTCTTTTACAATATATTTTGGGTTGCTTGAAGATCTGATTTTAGGAGAGGGAGGGAGGGGGGAGTCAAAGCCACAAGTTATCAGGATCATCCCCGACAGATATTGATCTCTTGATTTTCACATTCCTTTTATACTGAGGTTTGTAGACGTGCCGATCAAACGCGGCGTTGACGCCGGAAAGCTAGACTTCCGGGACTGTTTTATATGCGTTTCCGTATGGCCTATCGCGAAATTTTTTTTTTTGGGGGGGGGGGGGGGGGGTGGTTTGAGCCAAATGAAGAGTCCTACAGTCAGCGTAGGCTATGCTTTCTAAGTAAGGTTAGGCTAGATCTTTTGTCATGGTGATTGGTCTTCTTGTACTTTGCTTGTCGAACCGCCACTGTGTTGCATGCTTTGGCCTAGCCAAGATCACATAGACTGCAAATGCCCGGTATATACACGATAATGCAATGTATGTCAGAGGATTCAAGCACGTTTACACACGTAGGGCGCTGCACATAAGATGCAGATGTATGCATGCTTAGTCTTTAGTGGACACATAGTTAGCTAAATGTATGCAGCCTTGAAGAGCCATATATAATAACTGTTTAAAGAGAGGTGGAGAGCTATTTTCGAGAGCTAATATCTAGCTACTAAAATGGTATCTTCGTGGTTTTTAGCCTATCGTTTCGCTCGCCTCGCCCTTTTTTCCACACCCCACCTATAAGATTATCATTTTATGAACTTAAACTACTAAACTGGAAGTTAGGAAAAAAAGAAGGTGAAAAAACTTGCAATAGAGCACATCACGATCTGTCTGTGATATATTCACGCATTCCATATAGCGACAGTGATCAATGACAAGTAGAGTATATCGTACACACTACATATATGTCTTTTACATGTATCATGACAATATTACCTACCTGCCGACTAATACCTGAAAGGAAGATATGATCGCTGTGCGTTTAACGAACTGTTAATTGCAACCAGGCCCCAGGTGTGAATTTCTTTGCGATCGTTAACAAGGAAACTTGTGTTATCTACCGGGCGTGTCTATAGTCACTCGTTAAACGAGTAAAACGGGGGCGTGCCTTTTGTTTTTACTGCATTGCCTGTTTTTTTTCTTTCTTGGTTACAACTTTTGGCTTGGCCTAATCTTCTCTCTACATTGTATAGCTTTGATTAGATTGCTAATTGCTAAGTGGGTTTTAGTTAAGAAGCGAAGTCTACAGCTAGTTGAGAAATATACAGCCATTCTTACTCCATCTTGCATATAGTTTTTGTCTCGTTTTTCGTTCCAGGCTTGATCAGCATTTACTAAAAGATATAGATATGACTTGTAGATAGACCTTGTACAAACAAGAAAAACAACAAATCTGTGAGAATCAAACCGAGCGATGCAGGAATGAAGTGGTATATAGTGTATATATGTCTATCGACAAGTGTAGCAAGGTCACAAAAGTGGTGACCAAGCTCAACTGGCACCTTGGTTGTATTGAAAGCATATTTTTAATGGCATAGGTATGTATTATGATTATCTTAGAAGACATAAACCGAGCATAGACATTTACGATCGATCAACGATCTTGGAGACAACGAAGGGGAGAATCGTCACCAGATTTTATGCTCGTATTTCTCTAACGACATACAGATGATCAACCGCTCTTGTATCTCTTGAACAAACAATGCACGGAGCACCCAAGATTTTCTAGAAGGCGAAAGTCATGGGCGCTAGTCAGACAGCTTGGCCGTGAAGCCACGGCACTTTTACGGGATATTGAGAAATACGAAGAGACTCGATCGATGTCTGGGACATAAGAACAAATAGAAGGAAAAGAAGCCAAGTTGAGCGAGTGTCAACATGTTCGAAGCAGTTGTTTGCTTGGCAAGCCGTGACTGTTGCACTTCTCATCAGAATAGCTTTCAAGCTATGGTTCAGTCCAAGGTAGAGAGAGAGAGTCACATTGAACCCCAACTACTAATACTTCGCTATTTTCTGTATTTCTTCTGTCATTCTCTCTCTCTCTCTCTTAGTAGTACTAGTGTCTTCCGGGGCAAAGCTTGGCTTGAGACCAAAGTGATGGGCGTGTATACTATCGCAACAGGGCCCCTTGCTAGTGGAAAAGGGTTCTTGAACTTTAACTGCTAGTACTACTACTACTACTAACTACTACTACTACTAACTACTACTACTACTACTACAGCACCAATCGGGTGAAGGATAAGCAGGCCAGTCACTTACCAACTACTACTATGTAGTGCTCACCACATCTAAGAAGCAAGTTGCGGTTGACATGGGCAAAGAACTTAGCAGTTTAATACTCCGAACCTTCTTCTTTAGCTAGTAAACCCCCGGGAAAAGCCTGCTGGTATAGAAGGTAAAAAAGTTAAATCGTTAACCTAATTCAGTTTCTAGAACTATGATGATAGCTTGCTAGTGTGTATATAGTATCATATTCTATCTATCTCTCTCAATGCTAGTATTGATATTGGCAAGCTTTTGTTAGCCTTCTTGCAGCTCAAGCTATAAGCTGTTTTCGTCGATTATTGACCTTTATTCTATCAAGAATGCCATGTCTACCAGATAAGCCTTTCTGCTACTGCCGTTCCGAGATAACGGCTTCTATTACTGCTCATTAGTCTGTGTGCCTCTAAGCTAGTTTCTTGAAAGAGAAACCCCTTGACTTGCCAGCGTTGCAGTCAATGCTTAGGTGTAAGTCCCAAAAGCCCTTTCCAAGAGGCTGTGTTTTGATTGCTATAAGCCCAGTAAAACGACTGTTGCTACTAGTATAAGACGCAAAGAAGCACTGAACGAGAGTCTGAGAGCCCCCATATGTTGCTGATACAGTAGCGCTTCACATGTCAAAAACCAAGCATATTGAGGTGGGTGTCAAAGATACAATACATATCTCCATACAATTATATGCAAGCAAAAACGAAGCTGTTATAATACGGTCGTTTCGAAAAGTATGAGCTTTTTTGTTCTTATTCTCGCTGTCTGCGCGCGCGTACAATCTTCTTCCTTTTACTGTGATTGTACATCTTATTTTGGCGAAGGACAACGGTAATAATCCTAACAAAAATTGCTTGTGGCCGGGTTTCTGGGTCAAGCTACTCACTCGGCTTGCAAGCAGGTCCCAGACATATAGAAGGCATATTAGCTCAGTTTTACTTCATCTCTCACACGGCACCGCTCAAGCAAGGTCAGATGTTTTCAGTCTCTAAAAGAAGAAGCAGAAACACAGCATTGCCTTCTATTATAACTTCGGATAGAAAGCCAATGCCAAAAAGAAATTTTGATCTCTCCCTCGAACAATGAGATAAGCCTTCGAATTACGCATTTAGAGACCAAGGTGTAATCTCGCTCCTCATTTGGCTTCAAGAATGAAGGCCTGGCTTACGCTGAAGATGTTTCTAAAATCCTATATATCTCGTTGGTCTAAAGCTAGCATACATACATAGACTGCTCATTCTTCCAAGCTAGTGCTGTCTCACGCTTATGTTTCTACCGTATTCCTAAGGGATTATAGAATATGAGGTAATGTAAAGTAAGGATAAGAACCAAAAAAAAAAAACCCCGAAACTATCGCGGGAGAACTTGGATTGACACGCCCGTTTTAACACTCAGCGTTTTCTATAATCGGAGTAATAAGGAAACTCCCTATAACTACTTCACAGTATGGATAGACTTATAAATGTCATCATAACTGATTATTCAAAGCCTGATATAGCACTCCTAATCGACATATAAGTGTGTAGGCCTGCAGGTAAACAAGCATGTCGGCAGCAGCGCCAATAGGTCAGAAAATAAAGTTATAAACTACCGATGTAGAAGTATCTTTCGGTGTCTACTTAAGTCGAGCTTTGCTCAATGTTTCTGTGTTCTACTCATAGTAAGTACACTTGGTGTAGCTACAAGAAGACCCCGAATCCACCAAGGCAGCAGTAGCCAGCTGCAGCTTCCTTACTGCTACCGGTGCTTTTATAATATTTTCTCTTTCTGTCTTGATTATCCACTTGATGTGACTCTGTATTTTAACTTGTTATATTGTTGTTTGAATGTTTTAGCTTAGAAAAAAAAACCAGGATTTGACGAGTCCTGTGATCTGAGGGGTGGAGGAGAAGACGAAGGAGGGGGAAAGGTTTTGGATATTGAAATCCCGTGGATCACGAAACTCAAGCTCAATATCTAAAACAACATAATGAGGGATAGAAGTGAGAGCGAGACAATGTTTCTATCTGGCTAACAGCATCTGCCAGGTAACATGATTTTTGTTTACCAATGCAAAACCCAAGCAAGCAAGTTTATTTTCTTCGTTACCGCACTGTGTATTTCTTGCTCACTTGCCAAGACTACAAGAAGCTTTAGGAATAGTATGCCTTGAGAATCCTTCCTAGCCATGAGAAACATTCGTGGCAAACGAAGGAAGAACAAAGAAACGCAATCTTTATGCTTCTTCGCTGCCCTAGTTACTGAACTAGGTTAAGAGTCTATATTTTTTTCAATCATTAATCTTATTAAGTAAGAGTCTAGATGCATGCAAGGCAAAAATAAATCAAGACAAGCCTAGTAAGCTTTACCAATGAGATTTCGGAGCTCGCCTAGCAGACAATAGGGAGATAACAGAACGTAAGAAAAACGAATCTACGAAGCGAAGAACTACATGAACTAGCCTCTAAGAGGTCAATCACGACAATATTGATCCAGAGAATCCCAATAGCAAAGAGAAGAAGAAAGAATAGCTCCAATTATCGAGGCGTTTTGGTAGTTTCGCTACAAGAGGCAATATCCTTGGAACATAAAGTTGAAATTGAAGATCTGCCGGGCTGCTCCGCTTCACTGATTAACAGGATTTTCAAAGACGGACTGAACATTCATTCTTCTGAGTGAAGGCTGAAAATAAACTGAGATCCAAGAAATTCTCAAAAAAAAACCCCAGGCTTGACCCTCGTCTTTGGAACATCATCTCACACTTGGCATCAGCTTCGGCCTATTTAAATATTTGTGTTTGCTGCTTGAGACTACATCAAAGCCTACTCATTGCTGATTTAATGGGCCCGAGTTGTTTCTTGTATACATAGTAGCTAATAAGACGCTGGATGCTGTTGCAGTGATCTTATATAACGATGAATACGTTACTACCATGAAGTTAGATACTACGTACCAGATGCTTAGGTATATTTAGTGTATGTTAAACAAGTACAGGGTACAATGACCTCGTCTTCCTAGGAGAACTTACAGGGACACCTCCATTTTTGATCCGGCCGGCTGTTATGATTCTTTTGCAAGAAACTGGTAAGCTTGAGTAGGAAGGCCCTGTCGATCAACACGTAACCCTGTTCATCCAGATACTATGGTGTAAGGGTTTGTGAGAGAGCAATGGAGAAAAGGACCATTAACTAGCCAGTCCGTCAGTTAGTTTTTCTTTGTTTGACAAGGTTAGAGTCAAAGAACCAATCAGGGGTCATTCTCACGACCCTCTCATTCAACCCCTTATAAACAAACATAAAAGGTATAATCATGATATTGACAACAGTGAGACTATCTCATTTGAGTAGTTGCGTAACATGAATATTGCACAATATTGCCGATAACTAGCCGTTAATAGAATAGAGCTCTCATTGCTAAAACTCAATCAGACGTTCTTTTTTGTCTGCTCGAATTACCATCAACGCGGCTCGTTATGAATGAATGAAAGACAGTCTTCATTGGTTGCCTCTACCGCAGAGAACGAACTAGGGTATAAAGTATAAATAATACCTATAGGCGGGTATCGGTCTATAGAGAGGATATTGATAATGACATGTTGCTGTGACTGAACCGGCCCTGTGTGAAACAAGGCTGGCCTTTCGGAGATTTATTTGTTTCCACCTTCTACATAGTACATCCACAGCCTGACAAGACCACAAAAAATAAGAAGAAATTATTAGGTTCGGGGAGAGGGTTGTAGCAACGCAACAGTAGAAAACGGAGGATAAAAAAAGAAGAAGGCGCTAAATGCAAGTTAAATCAGCTAAGCATTTGGTCTCGGACGCAGTCTAAAGCTAAAATTCTGTGACGCCAGAGCCTAAACCCAAGACTCGGACCTAATCTTCCAGGGCCCGGGTTTCCTGGAGCCATACTCTCTTCTTTGTATCTTGACTTTTTGTTCCCTTTTTGCCTTTATTCTGCTAGTAGCAGAAGTCAAGCGAGACCCAATCAGCAATTATGAACCGCCTCCTAGTACCTGTAACCCCCCCCCCCCTTAAAAAATAAAAATTAAAAAAATAAAAAAAGCTCATTATTTGCTGCTAGTAACCAGAAGTGCTACGCTTATGTTTCTGTCTGTTTGTTCGCGTCTCACATCGTTTCTTTAAGCAGTGACAGGCCGATCAATATCATCAATAAGTTAGTCTGCATTCAGTATCGCCCACTGGCTATAAGCCATCATCATCCGTCCAAATATTCATGTTATTCACCCCTAGAACTAAAACTAAACAAGTCTACCAAAATTCATGAGCCTGTCGACAAAAGAAAACAGGCCATCAGTGCTGCGCCTTCGACAGACAGGCGATCTGACATAATAGTAGCAGTTAATCAAAGAGATCGTCCATCTGTGGCAGCTTTACATTTGAAAGCCTCTTTTCATAGTACCATCCATGCTGGCGAAAGCAACATCGATGTAAACCGACAAGCTGGCGGGTGGGCCCTCAAATGTCCTTTTTGTTCCGTTCACTTCGTAGTGCTACTGTAGCACTTGATATATCAGTCTTTTTGGGGGTTTACAGCCGACACTCTGAAGCTCCAGCATGGTCCGTTTATCTCTCGTCAAATTCTGAAGAAGACCTTGCTAATTATGTTTGCTGCTCAATCATCCTAAGTCGATTATCAACAATTTGCTGCGGCTCCCGGTGTTATAACCAGCAAAAAGCCAACCAGCCAAGTTTGCTGGCTGATACAAAAGCAAGTAGTAACTAGAAAAAGCAACGAGTTATTCAAGATAGTTTGCGATAAACAAACTGTAACTTTGCTGAGCGATCTACTGATCTAGAAGGCGTGAATACTTGATGGCCACTGTACAATGATACGGTAAAGCTTCATTTCTTGATGTCCTTGCTATAGTTTCTTATTTCAGTGTAGAATAGATTGAGCGAACTAACCCTGGCAGTGTTATTTTACCTACTTTTTTTTTCTTTCAGGCAAAACAACTCAAAACGCCGCTTCCCAGACGTGAGAAAAGTTCGGATTCGCCAGTGTGACTTTGCAGCCAGAATGTCGTCTCATATTGAAGCTCCTGGACTCTTTGTCTCGTTCTTTGTTTATTCATGATGAGACCTGATAGACTACTACTGTGCAGACTTACACCCCTCCCTTCTTTCTCCTCTTCCGGAAAAAGCTTGATATGCATACTTGATGCTACATGCTGAAGCACATCATGAGAAGAGAGATAAGCTGCTCAAACGATGATGGTAGGCCGCTTTTTTTGTGGTAAATCTTCCTGTTCATCTTTCTGTTTCTCTTCCCCTTCCCCTTCCCCGCCTATACTAAGGTCTTGGGGTTCACATCCACAAGTTCAAATGGTATCTTATAGTACCAAACACTGGTAAGAAAAATAAAGCATTTCTGTGAGAGAGTCTAAGCAATAAGTTTTGAAGATGGGGAACTTTCAAGATTATTTAAGAATAAAAAAAGTATCAAACCCGATCTACTCGGTTGACGAGCACGTCGTCAATTCTAGTGTTAAGAATCTTAGTTAATCACGATTAATATCCTGATTTATGTCGAAGAGACCTGAGAATAATGTATGCTATATTCGGCTAGTTACAGAAAATGGCATAGCGGCTGTTTTTAAGACCTGACACAGGGCCTGTGGACGCCACAGTTGCGGCCTTATTTTCATCGTCGAAAAGAATTAAGATGATGAAAAAAAAATGGGTGGTATAGGAGCATATACACAATATAACCCTATGATATATCTTAACCCTATATATTGACGAAGTTGATATCTAATCGAGTATTGAGTTTGAAAATTTTTCATTTACAAGCTATAACTTTCTTAGCTTCGGTTCCTATTACCCGTTTGTTTTAATCAAACAACTCGATGAGCCCATATGGAAACACGAGACAAACCAAAGCCAAGCCCGGTATAAGATCGTCTGGCGAATATGATTGGGCTTGTAGCAATTGAGGCCCAGTCAAATGAAAGGCACAAGAGCAATATTGAGCGAAGGAGCATTAAGTTCTTGTGCATTCAATAGAATGTGGACGAACTGCACTACAAAAGATTGCGGACTACGGACCGGAAGCGATAGTACATGGGCTGCATAAGATAGCCATTGAAAGCTGCCACATCACTTGAGCGGGGAAGGGGGGGCGTTTATTGATTTCACGATACAATATGAAGATCGGATAACACAGCTAAGCCAATATCGGAACTGTATTGATGGTGAGAACCGTACATTTTGATTGATTCTTATGTGAACAGTGATGTGAAAGAGAAGAGGAAAAATAATGGATATGTGCATGAAGATCTTGACACGGAAGAAGGGGCCTAGTTTCAGACAAACCTGCAATCATATCAGAGTCTGTTAAAAATCTGAAGCATGGGACACTTGCCATCCGAGAATCTCTCTCTCATGAGCTAAAGCACCTGGTCAAGAGCGTTAATCGGGATAATTGTGTGGAGGAGGGAAGAGGGGAAGAAAGGGAAGGGGTGAGCTAGATAAAAAAGGAAGATCCCGTGGTCTAGGTAAATGTTCACAGAGTTAACAAAGGCATCGTTAAGAGAGAGCTGGATGGTCTCTTTGGATCGTCTGGGCCCATATCCGGTAGAAGCTTAATGCAAGTTCGCCTCCCTGGCTCATCATCCGTACCAAACATTAACATCCGAGGATGAAGAAATAAACAACAAAAAGTAAAGAAAAAGCTTGTCTTGCAAACCGGAACATAATCTTCGCATTCATCCGGGCGACATTCTTGACACGGAGTGTTTGATCTTGTCTAGCGAAAGAGCATGTTTGGCTGGCGGTAGCTTTGACCTTCCTTTTTTTCTTAGCGTCTTTCTGTATGTAACCAAATTTTGTACTGTTAGCATACCTTGAGCTTTCAATTTATTGGTTGAAGATTGAGATGTGGCCTGTCAAGCAACTAGCAGCACATCGTTGATCTTTGTTTCCCTTCCTGTCGGCCTCCCTCGGCCTGACACTTTGATATTTTCTTGCTGGGGGGACATGTTTTAGGGTTTGCCGACTGACCAAAGTTCCTAAACTAGAAATCTAGTGACAGACAAAAAGCATCGCAAAGCATAATTTATGGATTCAATATATGCTTCAGAATGTCAATTTTCGATTTGACTTTCAGATTTTGGCATTCCGGAGCCACAAAAATTCATTCAAGGCTTCGATTTCGGGCCGCTGATAGTATGGAAATAAAGAGAGAGTTAGCTTGGACTCGGATATCTACGATACGTCAAAGTGACAGCGAGAGGTAAAAAGACTACGACGGCTTTCATATCTTTGAGATGGGGATACTATGTTGCCTGTGCAATTGTAATACAAAGCGCTTGATTTTGTTTCTCTCTGTATGTCATCCTTCTCACTGATGATGGGATAAGATGTATGTAGTGTTAGGTTACAATGGCAGTTTTGAGGGCTTCTGGGAGACCCTGGCAAGTCCCTCTTTCTCCATTCTCTCTATCTGTGAGTAAGGTGGGAAAGAGACAGCCATACTTAACATCTCAAACTCAAAATCCAAAACCACCTTGAACCCCCCCCCCCAGCAACATACCCTGGCTGGAGTCTTCCAGAAACGGGAAGACGTCGATTTAGTAATACAAGAGACAAGTCAGATACGGAACCGGAGAGACGAAACTGCTGAATGCTGGAAAAGGCACATCAACTACTAGATAACACAGGAAGAACAGCGCCGTGGGTGGTGCTTTGAGAGGAGGTGTTATGGAATGTCAGAGCGAGCGGCCCACTCATCAACCCGTCGTTGCCTTGCTTATACAAAAGGTACTCGAAGAAGGAAACGGTGAAAAAAAACACGGAGAGAGAGGGGCGCAAGTTTGGTGGCCTAGAAACAAACGTTTAGTGAGCTTGCAAGTAAGCCAAAAAACTGAAGTCAGCTAAGAGGACTATCATAGAGACAACTTGGCACAAAGCGAGAGCCATATCATGGCTTATAGCATTGCCCTTTTCTGCCTTTGGTGTCTTGTCTACTCTTCATGAGACATACACAAACACTGTCTCGTGCTCGACGACCGAGAATCTGCAGTCGTAATTGTTCGGGAAGATGGCCGGCCACACGCAAATAGAATCCTTTCCAGAAGCCTCATCTATAAGGAATTTGAATTTGGCCCAAGCATACTTCCTCTCTGTTAACCATATAAGTCAGTAGCTGCCAGAATTTGCTGACGCATCGAGCTGTCATTATGTGAGCCAAGGACAGAGCAAATTTGCAAGATATTCGGCACTAGATTTAGTGGCCACAACCTATTGATTGCAAGCGTCCGTCCCTTGAAGCCAAGTTCGAAAAGTGTGCAAAGGCGCTGGTTAGAGATTCTCTGACCTTGTTCTTTCTCTTCACTAAAAATGCCCTTCTACGCCACTCGAAGCATCCATCAAGAGCTTGGAACTTATACCCCCCCCCCCCTTCTATTGTCCTTCTCTGGCACAAATAAAGAGCTAGTAGACCTGGAGACTTGAAGACGCCCCCTTCGACAAGGTATATTAGTCCTAAGCAACCCTTGCCAATAGCTGAGCTTCACTATGCGGTCAATGAGCAGCTCTGCTAGCAGACCGATCCCTGTATAGTGTCTAACAGGCCAGAGGATGACAGACAAGTCCAACAAGACCAGATCCTGTCTTTAAGGAGGGAGTGTCGAGAACAAGAAAAAAAAAGAGCTATCCACCCGGGGTGTGTGGGCTTGATGGGTGTGTTATAGCCAAGGCGTGTAATAATAAATGCAATCGACAGCTTACACACCTTTTGAGCTCGCGGTAAGAAGACCTGTTTAGAGTCTTCGCCTCCATAGAGAGCCATTGCTTAGAAGCATCTGAGCATTTAATCCGTACTTAAGTTGACTGCATCCCCAGCTTCAATGCTCCTCTTGGATTTTGCTTCTCATCACCATATCTACAAACAATAATTTATCCAGCCGGCCTTCTGGTAACTCATCTCTCTACTACTTATTATATCTCTACTACTATTACTACTACTCCCAATCTTAATTACTTACTCACTTGGTTGATATTCCGTCACCATCCGACTCTTACGTTTCTTCAATCTGTTATTGTTATCGTAACCAGCGCAACTACTACTTTCGCCATCATCGTCTCATCTATCAAGCTCCTACTACTCCTATCTATCTAATCATACCGCTCTATCGACACTAATTCTGCAACTACAGTCTTTGGATCTTGCGCAGCAAGTAATTTCAGCGCCGCTTTCCAAACACACCTACAATCAATATTTGTCTTATCCATTATATACTTTTTGGACTCTACCAAGAACTCTTCTTCCAACAAACCATCTCGCCTCTAGTCGGATCTTTCTAGTCCGGACCATCTTCCCTCTTTCCAACCAAAATCCTTCTAATTCACATAACCAAAAATGGTTTCTGTGCTGCCAATGCCCTATTTGGCCTCCAACGTCATGTCTGCCAACACTCACTACGGCTACGTGCAGCCTCCTCCGTCGCCGCCTGCGGATGACTCCATGAAATGCTCGCTGCCGTCCATCTCAAACCTTCTCGATCTGGCTGATGCCGGTTCACCCACTAGCGAGTCTCCTTCACACTGTAAGTAACTTCCCTCTCTTCCTAGTTTTAGGCCTCGAATCGCCAAATCTAACACTCTTATCCTTTGTTCCAGCTGGCTCGCCCGCTCCAGTTTCACGCCCTGAGACTCGTCCTTCGTCAGCTCAGTACTCGCATCCTGTTAAGGCTATGCCTCCTACGCCACCTATGGCTTCAGAGCCCTCGTTCGACTCTTACCACCAACAGAAGCAGCAGCAGTTTCAGCACCCCCACCACCAAACTGCTGTGAGCAGCATCTCCGGCCCTGGCTACTACTACGAGACCACTCCTCCTCTGGAGGACTCTCGGCCACCTATGTCTAGAATGCAGCCCCAAGCTTATGCCCCGGCTCCTCAGACTTATGCGCCTTCATACAACACTCAGCCATTCTACCCTCCTGCTCAGTCCCACAACATGTCTGGCATGTACTACCAGCGCCCCCTCCCTCAGGTTAGTTTCCTCAATTTTTTTTCTTAATTTCTATGTTGCTAGCTGATATACTAACACCATTAATAGCAGTTCCCTCCCATGATGACTGCTCCCGGTGCCAACCTGTGGCAACATCACCACTACATCTCGCCCGCCTCGGCCGCTACCTTCTCCCAGAGCCAGGACAGATACATCTGCCAGACCTGCAACAAGGCCTTCTCTCGTCCTTCATCTTTACGTATTCACAGCCACTCACACACTGGCGAAAAGCCCTTCAAGTGCCCTCACCCCGGCTGCGGTAAGGCCTTCAGTGTGCGCAGCAACATGAAGCGTCATGAGCGCGGCTGCCACAACTACGACAGCAATAGTTGCAACGGCTCTAGAAACTCATCGCCTCACGCCTAGAGTCAATATTTGTTCTGGTTTTTTCCCCTTTGTTTCGGCTCCTTTGCACGCACAATTTCCAAACCCTGGGGTAGGGTTTTGGCCTGTCCTGTTCTTGCTTTTTTCTTTTCTTTCTTTTCGTTACATCTTTGGGCTTTTCATTCTCTATATTGTTTTATTTCGGCTCAGCCTTCTTTCCTTATCGGCTTTTTCATTTTTTCTTTGTTTATTACATCGGTTTTTACAAATCTTGGGCATCGGGTTTCTGGGGACATTGGCGTTGTTATGATACATGATATCGGGTTTTGCTTTGCTTTTCATGTTGCCGTTTTCTAAATTTTTTTCTCCCCTTCCTCTTCTCGTCCTCCGTTTTGATATTCTCGGTACATTTTGGCGGGTTTTGTTTTCTTTCGGGACCAGGATCCCCTACCATTTTGTCTATTAGGCAAAGCCCGGCGCTGCTTTTTGATTGTTCTTAAATCAGCATTCATTGAGACATACTTTGAGCTGCTCTCGCGGAGTCTCAGTTAGAAACGAGTCTAGTTCACTGTTTAGTGAAACACAACTAAAACGACTTCAAAGACTGCAAATACAAATAACATAACTCATACCTTGAAATATCCCATACATCTAGTGACGATAATGTTCTAACCTAATCTTGCTTGTATAAAACTAACTTTCCCACTGCTAACTGACCTCAAGCTCTAAAACTCGCCCGGTCAATAAATCTACGAGTTGCGATCTGCCTTTCTAGCGCCGATGTCACCTTAGATCTGAGTTATGATGTGCGCCTTGAAGGGAAGACTTGCGACTAGTTTTGCTTAGTTGGGTAAGTTCTCCGAAGCCATCGCACGCCACGCTAAACATTCCCGAAATAAAGAAACAGAGAAGGAAGATTAAACAAAGAATTATGTGTCATATTTTTTGGCGTCTTTTTCGTTTTCAAATAGAGATTAAGATAAACATTGTTTGGTTTAGTTGATCGTGAAGGTCTAGAGAGCTAGGTAAGCAATATTATTTGTGATTAAAGCTGCCAGGGATTTTGCAAAGAGAAATAGAAGCAAGACTAGAAGCTAAGAAAGCCAGGATGCTGTGTTAATCACCACCTGATATAAGCCACGATTATACAATCATTTTTTTTAATCATTAATCTTATTAAGTTTCTAGAACTATGAAGATACCGATTATACAATCATGAACATAGAAAGAATAATAGAACGCCCAAAGGACTTGGTCTCGCCTTGACTGTTTTCGGATGTATAGCCTTCAACAAAAAGAAACGGATTTAGATTTCTTTCCTCCTCTTATCAGTTGATAGATAGGAACCAGAAACAACAAAGAAAGAGACCAGAAACGATCGTCGTCTCAGCCCTCGCATCTAATTATTATTATACTGATTGGCAATAACAAGCTGCTCTCGTGTCTTTGTCTATTCTTTAGAATAATCTTTGTCAGTTCCTCCTCAGATATAAAGACAGCGCTAGCGTTCGTTTTCTCTAGTGCCCACAAAACTACATTGCTGACTTGTCACGCGGCCGTTATTCAGCGGGTTGTAGATTTGTCGTTGATGTATTGTCTTGGAAGTGACACATATATTGCACCACACATGTCTTCGTAGAGACAATCTTTATACTATCTTCTTTTACCTTCTCTCCTCCTTTCTCTCGCTTATATGAAATCGGTTAACTGTCCTTTTTCATTTTCTTAAACAGCTGAGAAAAAAAAGGATGGCATCTTGACTGGATGAACATAATAAACCAGTTGGCCTTTGCTTTTTTCTTCTTCTAGCCTTGCAATAGTGCTGACTCTGTGGCGTTTCCAGATCTACTAGAAAAGCCTTCTACTCCAATATTCTGTCAGTTAGTTTTGTACCTGTAAGAAATGGGGAGAAAATCATATACAACAAAGTCGCTTGACGATCGTTATCACATCGTCAAGTGCTGGAGTTGTAGGCTAGACGACGTAACAAGTGTAACTCAAGATACCATGATTAGGATACCCACCCTCCAACTTAGTCTCTTCCCCCCTCATCCCGGACAACCTTTTAGTTTAGTTAATCCTGTTCAAGCAGCTCTTGTTTTGGCTTAATGGGAGTTTCTAGGCCTTTTTCTTGGGTAGTCTTGTGCTGATGTTTGACTAAAGTAGCTGGGGAGTTTCCGGCCGATGGGCTTTCTAGAAATATACTACTATATAATAGTGCTATCCTAGAGGACATCAGTTACTTGTGTTATTTATATTGCTTCTTATCTTAGTTACCCCAACTATATTTTGGAGCCTTTCTCTCCGCGATTCTACTAATTGAACCAAAGATACTAAGTTGACTGTATATGTATTCACAATGATTAGCAGTAAAAGAGACAGCTGGGGATTCTAACCAAGGCTAGCTGGTGATGGACCATGCATGCGACCAACGATGCCCTGCTACGGTAGTAAGGTTTCTCCCCGTTGCTCTTGTAGCCTGTACAATATCGGCAATGGTCTGCCCCCAGCTTTCAAGATGTAGGAAGCTTGTTCGTCTCTCCTCGCTGCCGCTGGAGACTACTCGATCGAGGGATTCGAGCTAAGATACTATATGAATAGAGACTCATGGCTAACCTTGCAAGTGTTATCCACTTTCTATTTATCAATAGTTGTGTCTGTGATGACGCCTCTTTTCTCCGCATCGTATCTGTTCTCTTCGGAACATTGTCTAACAAATGGAACAATTAAAAAATGGGGACATAGTGTTCTTATTCTCGTGGTTTTTTGAGCTTTTCCTTGCCGATGCTTGTATTCGTGAAGATCAATGGACATCGTAATCTCGCATCCAAGTAGTATATGCGGAAAAGGGAAGATCATCTATGGCTCTGGCTAGAACGGAAAAGTATAGAAACAAAAGAAACTTGTGCCTGTTACGGCCGGAGACTTGGCGAAATGATTTCCTATATAGTATAGGTTACAATACTAGAAGGTAGAAAGAACAGAAAATAGAATAAGCCTACTAGCTTCAAGGTAAGCTGGCGGCGATCATGAAGTGATTGATGGGTTGGTAAGTTGATGGAGTTCTTCTTCCCCAATACTTGCCAAGACACAAACATAACAGTGATGACGCTTGCTGTAAAGGATGTGTCTATGAGGGAACCTCGATAGAAACAAAACAATTTAGTTTTTGGTCCTGGTCTCGTCTATATACATTAGTACTACTGTTAGCCTAAGCGTAGCTCTGGGTTCTCTTTGTGCGTCAAAAGGAATACAACCCCTCCCCTACTCTTCATTCTGTTCCTTCACCCACATCCCCTTCCAGGAACCCAAAAATAAGAAAGCTAACGGAGAGATAGAGAGAGAGAAAAGCGTAGATCGACAGCTTTCATCATGCTCTAGATGAAGGTTGCGAGCCGGAAAACCTTGAATATAATCCAAGAGAGAGCAAAGACGACAAATGGCTAGCCTGCCAGGCGGCGCTCACCCTTTAATATCCACAATCTAGCCGCTGATCACACTGCAGTTCATTTCACGGAACGTCAATGCGGACAAGCTTTCGGCTATGTTTTTTCACGTTCTTTACGTATTGCTTTGCCTAGACGGCTTGGATCGCGGATTGTTGGACACACCTACTAAGTAGACCTGCTTGGGTTCAGCGCCATGATCAACACATTGGGCTGTAGTTCTTGGCAGATCTTAATTGGGTGCTAACGTCTTGTAGTAGTGTGGGAACGAACAACCATGGCTCGTATCGAACAATAGATATGCATGTATTTGTTGGTAACATTCTAAAAAAGAAGAAAAATCAAACATGCACAACATGAGAAATCTGATCATCCTGTTGATTCATTAGTGCTAGCCCGTCAATGTTTCAAACTTTGGTTACATATACTATATATGATTGGCCCGATACCAGGACAGATAAGCCTGCTTAACAGAGTAGTTCAACTGACCAAACCAGTAAGCCTCTACTAGTATGTAGTAGTAAGTAGTAGTAGTTGCTTTGATGAAGAAAAGCTCCTATACAGAGGCGCTTACAATATAAAGATTGGTTGAATATAAATAAAAGAAATATAACAGATCAGCGACGCAGGATACTCAATACGGATATCCCGGGCTGGCGTATTGAACTCTAGCTTATCGGCTACCGCCTGTTATAGTTCATGTAAGGTGCGGGCAAAGGGATAACAAAATACAGTACATTACAGTACCCTTCAAGGAGATATATATTATGTCAAAGTAATATAATATTTCTATGGTATAATTAGATGTAAGATACATAGTAAGTTTTGTTCATGTATGTGCAATGCAGTTCAAGAATGCTTTCTCACTTGGCTGTTTGACTTCTATTTATTTATATATATATATATATATATATTCCTTGTTAAGCTGCGCGCTTCAGACCTGACTAATTCGGCTATGCCTGGCAGAATTAGACAATTACGAGAATCCAGTTCATCTCTGTCAGGGACATGACTATCAAGCGAATAGCAAATCCCCTGTTGCTACTACTTATATATGATATGGAGTAACTAATATTTATGAGCACTATGATATATATAAGCCTGTTATACATGAAAAAGGAAGGTCTCTCAAAGTTGCTGTAAATCGGGCTGTGGTTCAGGAATGGCTTGCTCTGACAGCTGGCAAACTAATATACCCGCCAGCTGTCAGATATCTAAAGCCTAGGGTCACTGCACTGATGTCGAAGATCGGAAACAAGACATGGACGATCAATGCAAAGAGCAACTGTGTCAGGTTCTGGGTGTGGCACTAGTATCTAATTTCTGGTTTAGGATCTCTTTATACTACTGGAAACTAATAATAAGCAATCACATAGCAGGTCAAGGTTTTCGGGACTTGACCGTTCCGAGCCCCTTCCATGTTTCTGCCAGCACCTCTTCTTACTGTTTTGGCAGGCATTATCTTGATTATTGAAGGGAGGCTAGACTCACAGACTCACGCATGCGACCTTTTTGCTACACAAGCTACCAACACAAGGTAGTATCTCGTACAAACCTGAGGTAGCAGTACGTCTAAGCCAGTTGATTATATGAAACTCGTCTGCTGAACTTAACTGAAGAAGGTTCTCTGGCACTTGCTTTCTTGTTCTTCCGTTACATGGAGTTATGAGAATACTTGACTTTTAGTCTTAGCTATGTTAGTCATAGTAAGATACCATGACATTACTGTTATATGACAAACTCCAGACTCTAAACGCTTTGCATAGGCCGAAATTTGCCTCAGTAGCTACTTCTAGACATGATATGCTCATATAAGGAAACAATATACACCACGATTACTATCTATCTATGGCCATTCTAATCATGAGTTATCTACGTTCCGATTAGTACTAAATGGAGAACCTTCAACATCTACATTGAGATTCCTGAACACTGTTGAGAATAGAATGAACCTTATGTAGTCGTTCAATGCTCAATGGGTAACACATCCAATCTCTGATCATGACGTTAGAATATAAGCATTCACGACTTGGCAATCTCCTTTGCTTCAATATCATAGATAATAACTTGATTAGTAGCTATGATATAGCAATGCTTGACAAGACTCTTGATTTTACCTTTATGAACAAGGCAACTGTTTCTATCACCAAAACAGAGCCTGGCAATTAACGATGAAAACATCATGGCCTATTCTTATGTAGCCGCGTACTGGAACACTGAACCCTCAATTTGTAACTTGACTGAGAGATATGATTCTTACAGGTATGGCTTATCATTACGCTAGCTGGTGTATGCTTATATGTCCATCTTACATCAAAACTAGATGTGCAGTTATGTGAATAATACGCAAACTCCTCGAAGGTATATACGTTAGGATTACCGATATTTGAGCTGTCTAGTGAGCAAATTGCTATTCCCCTGTAAGCTTTACATAGAGCAGTTTTGTTTGATTTAGCCAACCAAAAAAAATAGATTAGTCTGTCTTTCATGTTAACACCCAAAACAAGAAACTTTAGTTACTGGTTCACACTTGCACTTTTGTTCAAGGAATATGACTATGCAGTCTCAAGTATCCCCTATAATGACTAGAATGATTTCACGTTTATCGATGGCCTATCACGACTGAAGAACTCATCGTCTGGGCGCTCTATAACATAAAAAATGGAGTCACTTACTGCGGGATGCAATGATATCAGCAATGATCACAAGTCGACTGTGTAGGCTTAGCGGAACCTGACCAAAGTCATCTACTAATGGTTAGGGGGTTGATTGAAAGTGAAGTGCAATAAAGAGAAAGGTCCAGTTTATGAAGTTGCTGAGGCCTTGTCAAGACTCAGAAAAGAGACTTGATATATAGATTACTATCCTTTTGGAAGTCGACAAAGAGTGAAACGCTTGGCGTTTCTTAGATAGTGAAAGGATAATCTTAACCAAAGCAATGAATATGTCTCCTTAAAAAGCTAAATTATAATAAGAATATGAGTCTACTACTTCCACCCAAACAGCTAACCTATCTTGACGGTTGAGCTTATGCATCCTGCTAGTCTTTGTATTATGCTGTCATTGTGTAGATAACATTGTGTGGTAGTACAAGTGACGTATATAGCATCGTAAAAGTAGACGGCTCGCAGAGCTAGTCTGAGTTCCTACATGACTCAGGCACTGCGATTTATATAATCTTCTATCCCTTGCAGAAGCCCACAACTTGGGGATGTATCGAGATTCACTTTCGACAAAACAAAAGATCCCTTTTGCATTGGACTATCAACCATAGAATTTACATACTTGTGAGATCTTAGAGCACAACGTGTAGGCAGATAAAAGTGGTAGGATGGACTAGCCAGAGCTGCCCAAATCTGCTTTAACAAAGCTAGTAGCTTGTCTCGAAAGAAACCTTTGGAGTCTATCGGAAGTACTTGTGGTCGTTATATTGAGATACGAGATTCTGTAAAGAGAGTGGGCAGCCCGTTGAAACAGAGACTTGATAGTCTGCCCCCTTTCAATGATTTCATGCTTTGTACAATACACGAAGAGTTTGTACAGATAAAGCGCTGGCTCATATTTCTTGTTGCATAGATGTTCTAAAATGTCCAAAGGAGGTCTAATATTGGAAGCCTGTTATATAGAGTAGACATGCAGCCTGTAGCAAGTCGAATAGAGATTGAGCCCTAAAGACCCCAACGATTGCCGAATTGTCATATACTAGGAACGGATTGATGATCACTCAAACCAAGACCTCATTGAAGTTAACATCTACAAGACGCATAGAGACAGCTGTTTCTTCATCTATAAAAGGAGCAGGTAGGCTGGGCCTCAGTGACACTTCCAGCATTTGGCATAGGCGTAGCATAGGCCTAAACATTGGCTTCTATGAATTATTTAGGCATCCTTCTTCAGTATTTCAGTATCAACAACACCAGAGATGCCTTTATATGGACACGCAGTCACGGTCTTTCGTGCATATCTTAAATGGTGTAAAGCTTGGTAGAAGACTAGGCCATCTTTCGAGTTCTCGAGATTATAACGTTTGAGTTTACCCATCATTTTAACAAGAGTAATATCTTATTCAATCCTTGGTTTACTAGTCATAGTCGCCCTATACTAAGTTGATTATAGATACAATGACTGATACGGACTGACTGATAAGAATTTTCATGATATATGAAAGCCTTTAGTTTGAGGAAGAATTTGGCGAGTCTTTGTTTGTCTTTATTAGTACAGTCTTACATGTTGCGCGTGTTATGTCTAGCTGGTCTCAAACCCATTAGTAATTCTATAATGTCAAGAGAGCGCCTGATTGTTCTCTATTATTGAAGTCGTAGTTGTACGTTCTAGTCAAAGAATGAAGACATGGAAGAATTTGTTAAGATGACATCTTCTCTACTATAGTGTGCTCTATTAGCTTGTTAATCAGCTGGTTAGAGAAATATATGTCGTCTATTACAAGAATGAGTTACTCCATATGTTGCTCTAACCAACACTCATGTCTTCTGGTAAATATCACTAAGAGGCATGATATTAAACCTGGTATTCTTAATAAAGGAGCGCGCAGACGATACAGGTTAGGGTTGCGTAATATCACAACTAGCTACACGTCGTGACTAAATCTTGCAGATTATTCAGACGGGTACTTTTGAAGATCTTGATACCGCGTTTTTTAGCAGCGTTTGGCACCTCTCTTGTCTGATGAAAATGGCGGGTTTAGTAGTAGAGTAAATCCGCTGCAGTTGTAACTTGCAACGCCGAAGGCGCCATCGGAAGCTTTGTTGTCTTTGCGAGAGTCTGTGTCTCTTGAATCTACATAGTACTAGTAACTAAGAGTTGCGTTGAAAAATCTATGCCACCGCACACGGCCTTTTTTTTCTCACATCTACTTGTTTTTTTTTTCAATACCGGGTAAACTTTCATCTTAATATCTTCCCCGTCTAGTGTTGTCGTTGAACAGGAAGAAGGTAAGGCGAAACAAAAAAAGGAAAAGATGTTAAAGGTATTGTCTTGTGTTTCTTGTCTATCTATATGCCTTGTCTCTATACTTCCTTCATCCACTCTAACAAGTTGTGGCGTATGCTAGAGAGGTCAGAGAGAGAAGTATCGACACACCTTAACTACTAGTTGCACATAGGTATGGAGAATCCTGTTTGTGTCAGACAGACATAACAAAGCAATCGAAGCCTGCATGACTTGGGCTGACGAAGTCTCATGCACAATGACTTCAAGCTGCAGGTCACATCGTAGTAGCTGTGTTCTTTTGCTTTCTCGGAAATCCAGTCATTGTTATCTATTCTCTTGATAATCTTTTGTTGTTGCTTTCTCGGCTGGTCTTGTCCAATGTTAAATGCCACTTCGCTAGTGAAAGACCGCGGGGAACTAGAGACATATACAGTATACCAGGACTGCTGTACCATATTGAGCTCGTCTAGCCAATGGCATCTTGCCCCTTTACTAGCGATACTACCAAATATCAAGCCTTTGAGCTTCAACGGGGTCTGTGTCTCTGTGCCTCACCGTCGCTAGTAGCCGGCAGGGCCCGAAAAGTAACGATCGCGGCTTCTTTATCTTGTGGTGAACCTATGGCTGTTACACTGCAACATCCCATTGAGTTAGTCATGTGTTCATACATCGTGGAGATAGGCAGGAGGCTTGTAGCTGGTTGATTCTCTGGATTCACGTAGGGAAATATGCCGTTGTCCTCAGGAGGCTAACACTAGAAAGCATTTGTGAAGTACCAATACATGATATTAAGAGTCATGGAGGTGTGGTAGGTTCGACATCATCGAGTCATGCCCAACTGTAGCTGTAATCGAGTAAAACCAAGAGCAAATTTTATCTCTGTTGACCGGTTTTTGTTTAGTGGTTAACCCTAGAGCATCTATGACATCCGGAGACAACGTTACAGTGAATGTCAAAGGATCTACCATAACGACGTGCTCTATAGCCTACCAGAGAGCGAAAGCGGCATGTTTCAGTTCGTTACAAGCCACAGTTTAACTTACAGTCACTCAACGTCAAGCTTAATTAGCCAATGGTATGCGTGTATGAAGGCCGTTGGTTTGATCTGATATTAGGTATTGTAGGCTCTATGATAAAGAAACACCACGTCCCCAATGTTTAGCAAGAATCAACCGAGAAGATTCAATTAGAAAATGAAGCTGGTACAGCACGACTCGGGACATCGAAGCTCCGAGACTAAAAGGGAGCAAAAAAGCACAGCATGATCGATTCGGAGGCAAAATTGTGGATAGCCGATTCAATTCACTACATGTAATTACTAGTAGAGACCGGCCTATATGCCTGTAGCTTGGATTCAGCTCTGTCAGGCACCAACCTTAAAAGGCAGAGAAAGTGATAAACACTGGATTAAGTCAAGCACTGGCACGAGGGCAGAGTCTTGTGATCAGGTTGATCCGGTTATATCTCAAGACATTGCATACTATGTAGGTGTAGCTACCCAAAAAGGCCCAATGGCATGCCAATGACTTCAAACGGCCCAACTTGTACAATGATATTCCAAAAAGTACATAATAGTTGTTTCACCCTATTTTTCTTTCCTTTATCTCCTCACGTGGCTTAGAATCACAGTAGTTCCGGTGAATTCCGATGCATAGGAAATAACAGCCGCCAAGGTCAATATCACAATGCATTATGCTATATGTATGTCGCTATATGTCGCCGAACAAAGTTTGCTGGTCTTCTTGGGCTAACCATGGTTTCACTTGACTGCGCATTTTGCCTTAAAGACTAAGATATGTTTTTCATGTACAAAACTATACGCCAGTCTCATCGCTCTCCAACCCTTAGGCGGTGTAAATCCTGCCTCAGAAGGACTATGATTCCTCATAATCAGCATTGTCTTGTAGTCGTCGCACGCTGCATGTGACCAGCGCTCTACTAGTATTTGTACCGCCATCGGTGGGAACGTTGAGCGTGCCAAACATGCTTTTCAGAGAAACTAAATCGCCGTTAAGGATATAGTTTTTCAATACGGCGGGCTCTCTATGCGTTTCAGAAGCCATATCAGTGGTGTCTATCTGATACATCGTAATGTGACTAGTCAGAAAACTCAACAACTTAGTCGCGCTAACCCACCGGCTTCACATGATTGTATACCGCGCCAGAGCTCATGGTCACTTATTATATATAAGTCCCAACGCCTTCTAAACTCACCGGCTAATCGACAACGCATCTAAATTGCCGGTTGTGCCACACAATGTATTTTATGTTTTGACTCCTCTTGGTGGCATTCGCAGGAAACGGTCAAAAGCAAGGCATATAATCTTCTTTGGTTATTATTTTTGTTCTCTCTGCACTAGACTAGTTTCAAGAAAGGCTAATCTCTAGAACGAATATTGTATAGCACTGTAAAGCAGCATTGATTGTATATTGACACTCAGCGGGATGTATATAGAGAAATTAGCTGACCACATCGTCAAGCTGTCCCTTGTAATTGGCGTAGCTTATATACCTCAAATATTTGTTTTCATATCTTACAAGTCAAAAGTCATGTCTCGTGTTCCCCTCGAAAGTTATGTTGGTGGGATACCATTTTTACATTAGACTGCACGTGTCCGCTTCGGTTAAGACAACGAAACGATTCTCATGTATACCTACTTCATGTCACCGCAGAGTTGCTAGCTTCAAACTTTCTCCTAGCTAAGCCAGGGCCTCTCTTCCTAGTCTGCTGCGCCTGCCTTGATGTATGAATGGTATTATTTTTGTCGTTTTACGCTTAAACAATAAAACTGCAATCATCCGTTCGGATACTTGTACTGTATAGGGCAAGTCTATCCCTAGCCGAAGCTGTCTCGAGGGCCATTGCAAACGGACACTTGAAATTTCTCACTAGTCAGTAACGACTTCAGTCAGATATCAGTTGTAGGTCACGGCAATTGCGTTATTTCATTATGGCTTATCCTAAAAAAATTCCGGTTTTTTTGATCTATATGTTTTTGCCCTGCTGTACTTGCGCCCAATTACTGAAGAAATGTGGCGGGTAATAAGGGCCTGCCTTTCAGGGCTAAGACCTTCCTTTGGGCTATACAAAGACGATTGTGCTTTACTAGAGGTGCCTAGTATTTACCAGTCATCAGTGTATTCTTTAAGTACGTGGTTTTGGCTAGTTACATGTCACAAAAATTATCCTTAGCGTTATAGCATAGTTGTTGTTAAGACATACTCTGTCAAAATGGCCTCATAGGGTCAAAGTTGCACACCAGGCTATCCTAACCCTAATAAATTTATTTTTAGAACGTTGATATCATCATAAGCAAACTAAAAAAGGAAAGATCAAAAGATCAACTTCTAGAGGCGGTCATTCAGGAGCGTAACATATGTTTTGGATATACACTTTGTAGCTATTGGTGTAACCTAAAGTCGTCATTTGAGATAACGATTAGCAGAGTTGTTGCTAGACCACATTCCTGTCGGCAATTTTTTCCAACGAAAACTATTGCCGTCGGGTTTATTGATATTATATAATCTAATGCCATAATATGCCATCTTATCTGGGCGGTGAAATGTCTTTCAATGTTCAATGTAGTACAACCATTCCAATTGAACTTCGCAGAATCCTTCTAGTAGCTCCTTGATAAGTTGACGCCATCTTGAATATCAAGAGAAATATATGGCATGTTTTATCTTGACTAAGAGGGCGTATGTTGTTATAGAGAGATATCAATGTAACTGCAACATGTGCGTCACATGTCAGAGAATCAAAACCGGCAACTGACGCGACATAGCTTGGTGTGGCTACTAGGCCGTTATATGATATTGATCATGCTGTGCTTTATAGACACATCCTGTGACAAAATAGTAGCTAAACAGTATAATTGCCTTTTTGTTTAAATGTCTGATGTGCTGTTTGAGTCAGGTTTGTTCTTGTGATATGCCTTCTAAGTACAATTGGAATCACAGATTTGTTTTTAAACACAGACATATGTGTATATATTCTACTATTGCCAAAAATTAAGTCAGAAAAGATATTTATGTTACTTTTGCATGGCTTATCCGACTGCAGAATACGAAATGGAAAGGCCTTCGACATTCACATTCCCGGATACTCTAGTCTACCCTACCAAGATCCTTACACAACTTGATCAAGAGTCTCAAGAAGTAGAAGCAACTGGAATCAATAAAGCCTCTCGATCCTCGTTGTTTTGCTCTCCATGCTCGCGTAAACTCTTGATATTACTCAGCTCGGCCACTGTTGATATGCCGTGTAACGACATGGGGCGCATATGGCCAAGGATCAATCCTGGTTCTTGCCTAGAAAGATATGTAAGGCAATCCGAGCAATGAGCAATGAGCGATGCTAGTGATACTTGTTGACTAGAGGAATATCGTGGATGCAGACTGCTTACCGGCAAATTTGGGGGCTATGCATGTATATAGAATTAGTACTGATGAAAGCCCATGCGCATCCCCCTAACAGGACTTTCTCCTAAAGTACTATATAAAAATGCAAAAAGAGATTATGTGTAGAGTTGTTAGTCGACGTCGGGAACTTCTTGCTGTTTTTTGACCCCAAACATGTAGCCTTCATGTTTCATTTTTATACTGTAACTGTTGAGTACAATAGTCGCAAGGCCGACACTAGATATGATCTAAACGATGTTGGAATGAGGCTTCAAAGAGGCGCAAGGCAAAGAAGATCTGATTTCCTTTTCTAGACACCGGCCTAGTCATGAGCCAAGGCACGGCCTAAAAGTCAAATTATTCCTGCCCGAATATATCTTGTACTTTTAACTTCGGAACGTAAATGACATGGAATGTCGATTTGCTTCATGTGTGACCCTCAAAGCTAAGCTAAGGCTCGATCGGGGAGTTAATAAGTTACTGTGAATCCAATTCTCCAGTTTAATTCTGGTCAGCAGTACAAACACAAGACGCTAGAGCTGCGAAATCCGTACGTGTGATATAATCAATGGCCGAGCCCTAATATGAGATACGTTATGCCAAATAGCATGTGAGCATGTAATCAATACTTTGTTTTCCTACTATGAAAGTCAACGAGGCTGTCTCTCTTGCTTGACTTTTGGCGCATGTGAAAACTAGAGATGAGAACACGCAATGATACTTGCTCGAGAGCAATTATAGGCCTTGTAGAACACAAGACTAACTTACAGCTTGTGGTTCTGATGCTTTGATGGTGTGAAGCTGGCAAACGATAGAATGTGTAGGCGGAGTAGGAACACAAGCCAATGCTTAGTTGTGAAAATGAGCCCATTGGTTGCACAGAGGCATACCAGGCAGATTCGATGAAAGTATGTTATACTATCATATCCTATGTTTTAGAGTATATATCCTGATTTGGCAGTCCTATCCTTTCCTAGGTAAGAGAAAGACGCAGAATATACTTACCCCTAGTTTAGTCCAAGTCTGACATATGGCCTCTATCGGTGCACTTCTCTGCCACGTATTTATAACACAAAGATTAACCCCACCAGCGCTCGTTTTCTCTTACGCAAAGTCGCGCCTCGCGATTTAAAAGCGCATGCAGGAGAAGTAACGATTCCCTTATAAGAACACACCCTGTAGTCTACCGTGCAACGTGAAAGCCCAGCCATCTGATTTTCATAACGGACAAAGATAGAAAAGAAGGACATTAGAGGTAGAACGCGTTTGTCTAACACAGTCCAGGCTACAAAAGAGGATAAACGGAGCTTTGTATCACGATAGAAACACGTAGTTCCAGTAACGCACTGACTGAGCAGGCGTTTGTCAACTGCGTTTCAATGGAATACTCGGCGTAACAAGACTCAGAGGGAGCTTCTCATCATGAGTTGTTACATGTACTCCATAGAGGCGTGTAGATAGAGCACATGGATAGATGAGATAAATTCACACAATCTTACAAACATGTTCCATAAGCGCATGATAGACACAGCCTGTCTTCTTTCACTACTGCAATGTGTGTAACGTTTGAAAACAGGCAGACGCGTTGGTCATAAGATTCCCATCGACCGCCAACGAAATGCTTTACGCTAGCTACTATAGCATAGCCATCATGATCATCATCTAGTGGGCCATGATCGATACGGTGAACATGATCCATGCGATCTGTGGTATTTTGTTTTACTAGTCTCCGCGATGGCTGACACTATCAAGTCGTATCTCTATGCATGCTATGGTATATGATAGCAACACGCCGCGGACAAATAAACGGGAAGATTTTGATGCCGAGAAGAAGGAAGAGTAAGAGGAAAGGGGATACCTGCCTAATCGCAACAAAAAAAAACTCCTCTATCTTGTGCAAACGAGACCTCAAAGAATAAAACACAAAGAAAACAAACAATCTTCTTTCGCCTTGTATGAAAGGGCGCCCACCGAAAACGCCCTAGAATAGTTTGCGTCCAAAATGTTATATCAGCAAAAACGCAAACAGACCTGCAGGCTATAGTTATAATCCATTTTACGCCTTATTCTGCGGCACATACCATAGCTTCTGCTCTTTCTCAGCCAGCCATGTTGGTGTATCTATCCACTAGTTATATCTACATTTATTGTCTGGCTACTAGGTGCTACCAGTACCAAACCCGATAGGCCGAGAAACGGTTATTACGCCAGGGAAGGCAGACGTTATCGAGGCCAAAAAAAACTAAATATATGAAAAAAGGCACTAAGTTAACAGATACGATCTCAAGAAAACTGAAATTACACAAAATAGGAAGCTCCTTGCGCGATGAAGTTGTAGCCGTGAGCTGCGTGACGCCGCCTGAAGAATACTTAGCAGGCTTTTGCTGCGCATGCGCGAATTAGCGAGGCTGGGCGGAGCTGCTGATAAAGAGTCTGCGTGTTCTTCTTGAGGCTCGCGATGCTTAGTGATATACCTGCCATCATATTTGCCCCGTGAGTTTCGGAAATAACTGCTATTGTATGTATACTGTAAAGATTTGTTTCAAGTAGATTATGTATTCATTGTGACCAAGTACTGCGTATATCGGCGTAGGCTTATAAGCAGCTTGTTATATGCTCAAAGGATTATTGTTTCTCTTCTCTTTTCTCTTCTCGCGGCACCACGGCAACTGCTCCGCGGATCGTGGTGCAGAAAATGCCATCGAGGTTGCCTTGCATTTGACTGGTGCGCAGCCGGTGAGCGTTGTGGCCTTGTCTTAGAGTAAGCCAAAAGCCATCAGAGCAAAGCAAGAGCAGTGAAAGCATCAATATGTTTGGCTGTATGAGACGTATATTGTGCAAATGATAGTCAGTTGGTTGGTTGAGTCACAGCAGCTTTTCTGTTTTGATGCTGATACATACAGATATGCACCGGCAAGCTGTGGAACTAAAACAGGTCGTCGAGTATCACGGAACCAGCAGTCTCTGACCAGGAAGTAGAGATAGATCATATGTTTTCCCCGCCTGGCTCTCGTCGTTGTTTGTGTCTACTTATGATGGATGGGCGGAAGATTTGTGGTACCTGATTCTAGCGCTAAAGGTGGCCGGCTAGTGCTGTTCGTGAAAGCAGCATTAGATATCTTGTGCATAAAGGCTAGTAAGCATCTCAGTTGATCACGTATACGAAGATTCTGCTATCCAAAACGTAGATGGCTACAGCTTTAGCCAGAATTTGAAGGTCCTTCTTTCAAACCGTGGATGTCAACTATGGCATAGGCTCTCCAGAGACGTCCTGGGTCTAGACTTGGTGTCTCAGGTCTAGCGTCACTGGCGCCTTCAGCAAAGCTTCATCTCATCCAGGCCAGAATCTTGCATATGCGAAGCAAGCAGAACATGGAATAGAGAGAAATACAGAGCACATCGAGGTAACCATTCTAGCCAAGCACTGCATGAAGCCCCGACTCGAATATCTGCCTAGCGTCATGTGACTGGAAACACGGCATCTAACTGTAACTTCCGATTTCTTGGTTTTTTTCCTCGTCTGTTGGCTGTCTCCTTATGTCTGTGTCTTATACCGACCAAACCCCGTGCGGGACACTTTAAAATGAGTCTTGGTTCAGCCTGCAGGAAGCTAAGACACGGCTCCAGACATCCATAGCTTAGCTCTTGTTTCTACTGTTAGTTCTTTTTCCTCTGCGGCAAACTC
Organism: Endoconidiophora polonica; assembly: GCA_001856765.1. Classification (NCBI taxonomy): domain Eukaryota; kingdom Fungi; phylum Ascomycota; class Sordariomycetes; order Microascales; family Ceratocystidaceae; genus Endoconidiophora; species Endoconidiophora polonica. Next base: position 31,971 of record LXKZ01000551.1, read on the forward strand.
ACATATCAGGTCATTGCAGTCCTGACTAGGGAACTTATTACCGATTCTCCTCCGGCCCTTCATTAGCCGGAATGGAATAGTTTCTTTACTCTCTTGTAGCTCGGTAAAACTGCTGCTGTTGTCCATCACTGCCATACGGCCGTAGCGAATGAGTGCGGCCTGAAGAACCTCCCATGCGGCCCATGAAAATAACTTGATGTCTGTATTTTTTTTCTATTTCTCTTTTGCCTTTCTCTTGCTAGCCATGGTTCGTAACTCTAGAGGGGATGGGGTGTATATGGGCAGATCTGATACACACTTTCTCTTGTTTCTTCGGTAGAAACAGCGCTATATCGGTGGGAGAACTCTAAAATGCAGTGAATCAGCAGCGTATATATGCATAGAACAGATAATTTCGGGTGGATGCACAAAGTCAGGCTCGGCAAGCCAGAAAGAAAGGGAAAAAAACAAGGAAAAGATTGAGCACACCAACACAATAAAAACTTCCCTGATCCGTGGGTCATAAAGTTTGTCTGTTTACTTGTAGTTCGTTCCTGTTTTGTTCCCATTTTTTATTCTTTAGCCTGTGATAATCAAGACTGGCTGTCCTATTAAGTTTTTAAATATCGCAAACTCGAAGATTTAGAGCAACCTAAAACGATAGGGCTTTGAAAGTTCTACCCTATATGATGCAGTGCATTCCTATCTATTTGAACTATATTAGCCAGCTAGAAGTCCACCTAAGTCTAACCTAGCATCAACAGGATTAGAATTATTCAGGCCGCCTCTCAAGCTTCACCTGAACTGGACGAAATCACCAACTATCGCGGTTATGATATTTCTAATTGTAGTGATATTACCATTACACCTAACATATCGGGAAGGAACAAACTTGCCGCAATGGGCCGCATCTTCCCGAACTAGCAGGACAACAGCCAATCGCCAATTGATAGATGCGATTAGCTAGGCTGAATCGGACGAAAACACGGCAAGGCAAGTACTCGTATTCGAACGGCAAGAATACACGGGACCTACCGCATATCAAGAGAAGCAAGTACGACGACAACGTATCAAGTTGCTTGTACCTAACATATGCTTCTTATCAGTGCCGAGAGCTTGGAATTGGTTTTTTTGTTGCCTAAACAAAAATGAAAACTTGTTTGTTTGTCTAGCCTCATCAGAAATTTACTCAGAAATGCAAAGTCGAGTGCTGATTTGGTCGCTGCCTTCTTAGCGCGAGGGCAGGGTCGATTCTAAGCGATTTGTGGCAGATTATATACGATTTTGTCACATTAGATATCTTGTATACTTTGTACACTTTGTGTGCGTTCAATTCCAGTTTCAAGTACATGACGGTTGCTATATCACCCCTTCGATCGATCACAGCTGTAATGACACCAAAGCCCTTCAACTATAGTAAGTCTCTTGTCAGGCTCGATATACGATATCTCTGCCGTCTGCATATTGTAGTATACTTGCTATCCTCATTCCATGCGTTCATCGCCTCTTCTTCCCGTGTTTCTCCAGGTCCGTGGCGCGTTCCACTCTCTATCCAAGTACAAACCGTCACCCAACGGCTAGCGGCCTCCATGTCTTGTTCTTGCCAAGTAAAAGCTGAATTTCTCCAGGTGTTTCCGTATGTAGCCGGTTTGTCCGTTGGTTTACACAAAGCACGGAGAAAGAGCAGAGAACCACTTCTTCTTGTTTACAGGCCTCCGACAAAGCAAGGCTTATACCTCTCCTTTCTTTCTCCCTGTACTTATTAGCTCCGATTTTCAGGCAGCCATAGAGCATTGGATCCATTGCGGATAGCACCGTGTCACAATCAAGCGGGATGACTTTCCACGGTATCGAATCTGCAGCTATGTTTAGGTCTCTCAATCCTTCCCATCAGGTCGTCCGACTCAGGTCTCTATAAAGGCATAACAATTATTGACAAGTGCATGCATCGAGATCGCATGAGCTTCGCCCGATCAAGCCGCCGGACCAAAGACATAAACAGAGTTGTTAGACTAATTTATACAACATGAGCCAAGCCTAGTATGTGCGTGATGATGTGCATATTTCCGGGATTTTATACACAACCGGGCATGTTCTTGGTGACATAAACGTTAATATAGCCCATGTAATGCCCGCCTTATATTTTATTCTCTTGTTGGTCGGTTGAAATATGGTTCCTGTGGATAAAAATAGCATTAACGCTACCTCTGTACAGAAACCATATATAGGTACCAGAACATGATATAGAATTGATAAATGCCTCTTTGTTTGTGATCTATAACGTCGATGACGCTTATATGGTTTAGGCCATACTCACAAACAATAGTGCAGCTCTTCCAGTTCTCGGCCTATCTACGTTGTTGCAGCTGAAAAATCAATTACCTTGCACTTCAACTTAGTCCAGCAATGCCATTTCTATATCCCGACCCTCACATTACTTGCTAGGTATTTTTTTTTTTGATCATTGCGGCGTGACAGAAAAAGTAATGCGACTGTGTAATGGCATGTTTCTCGGTTTGTAAATGGAGGAAGTACAGGACAAGAAGTATTTTCCCTTTTCTCAAAATCAGTTGGTCTTACAGAACTAGTAGGTTTTTGTAATGATATAACATTCTATAACAAAACTACCTCAGATGGCACTCAATATGTATCTAGGCTACCAACTACTATCTCATATATTATATCATTAAGAGTACTCAATGTGGCAATATTGACTCCCCAATCAAAGCATCAAGTAAAAGAAAGTTAATAATCTTGCTAGCTGGTCCTACAGCCTAGATCTAGCCCCATCAGAAAGTTGGTGGGCTAAATAAGGCACATAAATGCTTCAGGCGCGGTCTAGTGATTTGCATGAAGGCTATCCTCATCGCCCCTTCTGCCGTGTTATGGCAACAGTAACAGTACTCCAACAATAGAGTCCTCTCTTCAACAAAATAGCGTCTCGTTTAAAATATAAGACGCGTTTCGAAAAGAAAATACAGACGTTATCATAACGTTGTCACTAACGCGGTGGGGTAATACCTAAGGTACCTTAATACCTATCACGTCTGCGATTCCTTCTCCGTATCTTCCTACGTCTTCCTCTTCTTTTCTCTGCAACGCCAGCTCGATATACAGAAAGAAAGTAGCCTAAGAATGAAATCCAATCATGTGCCCTACCGTTCATGTATATCGGTATAAGGAACAAGGCCGAAGCATGAGCCTTATTCTGCATATCACTCGTCTTCCTTCGTACAACTAAGCTAATATTAGAAGAAAGAAAGATAAAAGAATAAATGTTCCCGAGCATGCTACCGGTATCTTGGGCATGGTTCTTTCTATTTTCTAGAAAATTGTAAAAACAGAAGCAAGAAATTTCGTCTGACAACCCAACAACCCCGCGTCAGCCCTGATCCCAGACCGAGCAAGATGAGAAGGGTATGGAAAGAAAGTGCAAGTTGGCAGTCTGTGCTGGCGCGCGCACAATGTTTTGGGCATTCATCAACAAAAATGCATGTATCAAGCAAATGAGTAAGGATAGGCGAAGTGCCTGATGGGGGATAAGAAGGAAACGAACACAACGAAGTGACACACCAGACCTGTTGTCTCTGTGGCCTGCTTCTTCAAGTTCTTCTGTTAGCATGTAACCTAAGTCTGCATTCAGTAGAGGCCGCTCATTGAAGTTGACAACAATGACGGAGTCAAAAGTTGTCTGATCTATCTTGATCTTTTTTGGGGGCCAGCTGTCTTTCTAGCCAATAACAGCAGTCCGCTTGGCCCTTCCTCCTTTTGTACATGTACATGCAACTGTAAGTAATTATGCAGCTAGGCAGTCAGATTAATGCCCAATTTTTTCATGAAAATAGCGATCATCGGAGTCCCTCCTTTCAAGATTCTCCAAGGTACACACACGCCTGATGCAAATAATAAAGCTGGCTATATACTATAGTTGGTAGCCAGCTCCGTAGGGAGAAAGATCAAATCGGGACCTCGAAGGAAAAATTCTCTTCTTGCTCATTACAAAGCGCAAATCTCAATGAATATGCACGGCAAACTTGCATATTCCCTGTTTAAGCCCTACCGCCTTGCATTCAACAGCCCAAAGGCCAAACGAAGAAATACTAGTCAAAAAGCTTAAATCTCTTGAAGGAAGAGTCCTTTTCTTCTTCTTTTTTTTTCTGCTTCTTTTCTCCGTGCTACTCCAAATTCAATAAGTTGCTTAGGCGGTGTGCCTCAAAAGCTCACCGGGTTAGGCCTGCTTGCCTTGGAGCCTACAATATCTGGACAGAGTCAAAGCATTTATAAGTCTGATATCAAGCAAAAAAACCCTAATCAGATATCGTAGAATATACAACCCTAGATACGACGTTCCGCTCTTGAAGTCAAACCCTAAATCCTACTCGATACAGAGCTGGGTAATATGCAACAAGTGGCCTTAGCTTCTGGGTACCCTGACACATTTGTCATGAGAAACATTACCAGCCAGTATGTTAGTTGTCATGAAGTGAGTTGTTGACCCTTGTTTGTCACTTCTTTGCCTCCTCCTAAGGTAGTGCTTTATCCGGGGGATTCTCGTAACACTTGGCTTAAAACTGCCAGATACGTCGTCGGATTTATTTCTGCGTGTGTTGTCCTTCCTGGAAGTTTTCACTCGAAAGTTATATACCAAACGAGTAACACCTTCGATGTCCCTCCACAGTAGCTATTGGCATTGGATAATTACGCCTCTTCTTCTGCTTCGGTACAAATTGGGCCGTAATATCGGGCTAGTCAGCACTGCCGACAAAGATACTGCTTAGGTTAGGCATAAACTCACAGAATATCTGGCTATAGCCGCTGTTAACACACATATGGTACTGTCAATGCCACTTGGGAGTGTTACTATGAGAAAAATAGCTTCCGTTAAGGTAAAAACTGAAGATGACGCACCCATTTTGTATATATATGAGAAAGAGGGGCCAAGCAGCGGTGATCATCTCGGTCTGACGAAATTAGCATAATAATATGTACTATATAGTAGTCAGAAGAGGAATCACCAAGTGGTTCATATAGTTACAAAGATTTGTATATCATTTAATTTTTAGGGGGTTTCTTTCATTCAACTGACTACTAGAACTGGTTTTCTCAACGAAACAAACAAGTAACCTTTGCTTTTCATTTCTTTTCCCTTTCGACCCTAACCAATTTAGATATGTTACGCCCTATGTTTCCTCCAATATTCTCACTTCATGCTGTAAATAATGATACTATCTCCGAGAATCGTGAAATCCGCAGAGTTGAGAAAAGAGACAGATAAGCTTACGTAGCTGGAAAACCACAGCAATTTAAAGAAGATAGAATTGTTAACTATAAGGTGCAGCAACAATGGAAGCAATTGAAGATGAAGAAACGGCCTAACTGACCATTTCACTAGGAAACAGCAGATACCTCTTCAGACAGTCGAGAATTGGACGGGCGCTACGAAGATTATCGTGAAGAAGAGACTGAAGCTGCGCTTGCTGCCTAAGTGCAAGGCAGTTCTTTGAACAGGCCATTGTTCTTCTATATGGCAGGGTAGCTTTATTTTGGTCTGCCAGTTGTTTTCTCGGAATATTTTTCACAACTTGCACTATTGCTCTGCTATGGGCAAGCTCCTATTCATCAATAGATGCTATTAATATCATCTTAAGATGACAGAACAATCTAGCAGAATCTATACGCGTCTGAAGCAGATTAGACATCGGGATATATTATAGTTGCCGTACCCTAACCATACTATGGCAGACGTAAAGTCGTAGTGGGTTATAGCAATAAGTTGGTTGAATGTAGCTTTAATAAGCAACAAAATTGTATGGATCCCTAGTTGGACACTACGCTAGGCTGATCATGAATATTCACATAATTAGTTAGTCGCAGAAACACCTGCTTTTAGTATATCTTTTCTCAGTGAAACTTCTGCTGGTCACACTATGCCTATATCCCCTAGTCAACTTAGATCTTCAACTAATCTGTCTTGATGGTTGAGGCATTTGCTTTCAAAAAAAAAGTAATACTAGCTAAGAGACTCAAGATATATACTGACGATGTAGGGTTACGTCGTCATGTCGTCTACCACTTTTACAGATTCATGCTTACCAGACAATTAGTATGTTATGATTTTCCTCAAGCACCATGACATATATAGCAATCTAATACTACAAGACGCCCTCCAAGAGGCACCTGGCTTGGCCTTTGTCTGTAACATGTCAGAAATGGGCTTGCTTGCCCAGAAGGGAACGAAAGATATTCTTGATGGACTGACTGACTGATGGCTGGCAGTTTTCGGTCATGGCTAGATTTTTCTCGTACGAAACCGAAACTACTAGAAAGAAAACTCGAAGTAAGTAGACCTTGATCCATGTTTAGGATATACTGCGCATCTCCCCTCTACGGCTCCATCACCGCCTCTTTTTCTCATTTTCATATCGGGGGATTCCTGCCCTTGACTAAAGTTAGCACGGTAGTAGAATAATTAATCAACACGATAGAAAAAAAACGGCCGAAACAAGAAATTAAGAAATCAAGACATACACCAAGCTTATCAACATACCTATTCTTCAGAGCCATAGCCGACGTACAAATTCCCGTAGGAACCACTGGCCTGTTAACGATATAGATGCAAACAGGAATGAATGGACAGATGTGTAGGTGAATGCAAGCCCTAGCTAGCCATTCTGGCCCTGTAGCACCGTAGTAAAACGGTGGTTGATGGAGCAAACTAGCAACAGCTATGGTCGTGGCGTTCAGATGAAGTAACTCAGACTGGCAAACGAGGGCCTGTATGAGCCAGAGTGAGCGTTTCATCCACCTGTGAATCAATAAATATACACGCTGTTACAGGGCCATGGAGAGGGGTGGGGGGGGAGGGGGGAGGGGGGCGATGTAAACTCTAATACAACAGAAGTATGTACGAGGTGAAATCTGGTCCAGTGAATCTGTGCTCCAGCTTACAGGCCACTTCTTCAGGGTTTATTTGCTTGCCTACTGCAACCATAAGTAAAGAATAGGCTGACTGAATTTTCTCTTTTTCTCTCTTTCAAGAAATCGGGCCTCATCGGAACTTGAAGCAACCAAGATAGCGATTATGCCATAGTGAAAACCAAAGGTTACGAGCAAAGAACGTAACTGCACTGAGTCTGCGTCTCTATAGAAACAGGTAATGTTATCTGTCCTATCATCCGCGCGTGAGGGCCTTTTGTTTCACCCAGTGAAGCTGCTTTAGAGTAGAGTTCTCCACACCTCGTCTCCTAACATCTAGAGATCCCGATTACGACCCTCACGAGATAGTATATGCCGGAACCGAACGGAAACGCCAGCGTTTTAAGCTGGAAATGGCTGCGTTTCGGATCATCTTAGCTAGACTACAGGCTTTTCAATCGTAGGAAGAGTCCCTTTTTCCGTCATGTAATCAACATCACAATGACAGTAGCCGCCTCCAAGGCCAAGGCCATAAACTTAGATGCCAGGGTCGACATATATCAACCATTATTTCAGGTGGATAACATGATTACGTCAAGATCTGTTGGGCTTGGTCAACGTAGGACTGAAAGAGGGGCGCTTCCCCCAAATGTGTCTTTCACTCTTTTCGTTTTTTTTTTCTTTTTATTTTCTCATTTTCCTCTGCTATTGAAATAGTTGGTTGTAGACTGAAAGCGAGAAAGACGAATCGCAGGATGAGTTTATACTAGAGTCTTTGTTTGCTACGTTGTACTGTACAAGAAAATGTCGAAAACATAATAACTATCACAAAGCTAGGCCGAGCTATTATAGAACCCTCTTTGGCGCACAAGTTTACTGCTGTTCTAGAGCGTTACATAGCCGTTGTTGCGGCTTCCACGGGCGAGTAAAGCGATAGTAGAGACAACGGTAGCATCGTGATGGCATATTGCGATGTTTTATTATCCCCTCTTTCTTACGTTTAAGGACGCCTCGGTGCCAATAGTGATGTAAAGAAACAATGATCTATCGCTTCTCATAACCGGTGTATATTACGAGAATAGTAAAGATTCGAGATTCCAGAGCCAAGAATACTTACTACCTGCCCGCTGACTCTACAGTGACGTCTCGTCTCCTACCTCACATAGTACCAGTAGCGGTAGAAGAGTAATGATCACGGTGAGCCTCCACCCCCCTTTTCTCTCTTCCGGTTAGTGTATCTTGAACGATTTGATAGCCGGAAAAGATGGCCATTTGAGCGTAGATAAAGTTCCCATTTTCAGTCAGATTGTATGACATGCGTGACCATCCCCCCCCCCCCAAAATCCAAATCCAAGATCCAACTTGAACAAGACCCACAGCGTTTTTAGTCACGTCCCAGAACAGATGGCACTTGTCCAAACAAATACTTGTAGTAATAGTGTTCAGAAGTATTTGTTATGAAAGTAGTGGTGGTGGCAGTGTCACTTTCTCACCTTTTTGTGTTGTGAAGCCTCTAGCAAGACTAAGGGCTTTCACACCCTGTAATTTTTCAGAATGACGACACTACGATGAAAGACGGCCGTCTTGACTAGAGGCACAACTGCGTATTGTCTCCAAGTGCGTGATAGTGCATATACCGTGCTAACAATATGTATATTCTGCTGCACTACAAATGCTACTTTAGCACTAGTCGCTGCATCAGGGTATGTACTTGTACATACTTAGTGCATGTACATATATATATATCCATCACGAAGGGGAGAAGGAGGGGAAGAAAATAAAAGTTTGTCTGTGGGTTTGAATTCAGATAAATACGTAGACCATATCAATCATTCGGAAGATTAAGACTAGCTCTTTTCAGTCTATGTAACCGCCGGACAAAAGGCCTATAAATGCGACTGTTGTAAGCAAGCCATATTGTCTTTCGTGTACCCTCTCACTTTAGTAGATGGGAAAAGACGCAAAAGAAAGAAAAAAAAAAGGAG
>LXKZ01000552.1:0-24580 GCA_001856765.1 Endoconidiophora polonica
GGGCTTGGAGTGCAAAGATACGGAGGAGGTTATGACGAAAGAGGTGTCTTTTTGCTTGACTAGTAGTTTTACAGTATTGTATTTCCTTTATGGCCCTTTAGGCTTTGACTCAGATCTGATAGCACTTATGGTTTGCATCTGTGGGCTTTCCCGGAGGAGGGATGTGTGTCAGAAGCTTCAGTAGCTACCTTGCAGATAGCTATCGTGGTGGCTTGACCGGGTGATCAACCCTAGAGTTGTTTAGTAAGCTGGTTCAACTCGTCATCTGTGTGTATTCTACGAGACGGGATCTACGCAGGTGACTTGTCTAAGCTATAGCACTCGCTAGGCTGTCTAGACCATCCAACTATGTAAGCCTCATGGCCTCACTCACCCTATGCTTTACATAATGAAGTTGTATTAGCACATCACCTGCTAGGGTTTCCTATGTACTCTTCCTGTCCAAATTGACACATGCCTATTTTTTAGACAGCCCTTTACATTCTCTCCCCTGCTGTGCATAGAATATATCTCGGAAATGGGTTCAGTCTTAGCCACATCAAGAGCTCGCTCAATGTTTGGTAACCTCGTCATAGTTAACTTATAATCGAGTTATGAGTTAATAAAAAAAATAAGAAGTTCAGTAAAATTACTATAGTACCACTATAATGATGATGAATAATTAATGCGCACAGCAACAACAACATCCAGTTCAACAATTCTAAGTTTCAAATCTTTTGAGCGACAGTATCTTCATAGTTCCAGGGATATAAATTTATTGATGGATTTTATATATATATATATATACGGTAATACTGCCGGTAATAACGACAAAAAGGACAAGAAGGCTTAACCTACAAGCGGGTTTCAATATTCTAAGCCACCCAAACAAAAAGTGCGATTTTTATGGTTGTAGCTGAAATCCGCTCGCTATAGTTAACACCTAATCGAGTAATGAGTTGTTGTGAAAACCCTAAAATCCGCACATCCTCGGCTCTTTTAGGGAAAAAAAAAAAGCCAAGGAGTTGAAAAGCAAATTGCCGTCATGCTAGAAAGGAAGCGAAACTTCCTTTAGCTCTGTCTCTTAAGTAATAAAATCCTGAGTACAAATTATTTTACATGTCCGCTTGTCCCTCTGCAGTTTTACGCACATGAGAGGGGCTATCATTACAAGTATCGGTGAGCTACGTCGCCAACGTTTGGCACAACTACGAACAGACTATACACTACTCCGCGCGAGCTTTGTTCTTATCTATTTCTTGACTGCTCATAACAGCGTTGATGTTGTGCATATCCTATACAGATAGCAATGGGCAAGTCCTAGCGTGCTTTCCCTTAGAGGTCCACGGCGCAAAATCTAGAATGCCTTTTTTAATCCGCTATACAAAGTTGCCCCTTCCCCCCCCCCCCCCAGCTACAAGAAACGATCACTATAGTCGGTGAATTAATAGGCCGACTTGCATCAAAATCGAGTCTGCTAGTAGGGATAGGGTTGTCATATTCAACAAACGAATATCCAAGCTCTTTGCAGGAAGCATAGAGAGTACATGAACTCGGGCTCGGGCTCGTTTGGAGCCTCAGAGCGACCCGAAAGAAAAACAACTAATATGACGCTGCATAGTAAAGCTCCTTGTCTCTGAAGATGAAGAGAAGAAGAAGGGGGCTCAACTGACGGACGGTCAGGCTTATCCTGGCAGCACGTGGACGGGCGGCCAGCCTAAGGCAAAGTTAGGAAATGGAGGGTGACGGTGACATTGATTTGGCTATTCGTTGGGCGAGCCAAGCTTTGAAATAAAAAATTGAAGATGGGTAGAGACGGCGACCGAAGCGGACCAGCTGATAACTGAAGTCTTACAAGTCAAAGTTACCGCTGAACATAGAATGGAAAACTTAGATTTCCACGCAACGCTTTCTTCTTTGATGAGGGCATGCGGCTAGCCAAACATAGGAAGAAGCCTAGCAAACAAAGCACCATGACAACGACTAGGATATGCAATGAAGTCTATCCACACTGAAATTACCGCACTTTGGTACATTGAACTAGGCTTGTTCTTTAGTTTTCTTTGGCTTTCTTCTCTTGTCCTTCTTTTGTTGTTCTCTGGGTTTCCAGTTTGATAATCCTCAAACACGTTCATTGCCTGGGCCCTCTCTGTTTTGAGACTAGAGATCACCTAAAACCAAGCTATACAGTAATCATCCCATTTGACGGGCTTCTCGAAGCATCCGAGATCCGATCAGAGAAGAAGAAAACAAAAGTAATGCCATTTATTCAACGATACACTCGAACTACTGCGTACTCTCTTCTTTGTACTGATTTTTTTTTCCTTTTCCGAAGACCGAGGCTGTAATATTTAGATGGCGTCGATTGGGTATTAATTAAAGGGGGGGGGGGCAACCATTCTACTAGCAGCCTCCTAGCGAGCGGAATTTCCACAAATCTCTACCAAAGAGAAAACAGAAGAATATAGCCAAATGAAGAAATCTCTTGGTGGGAATCCATCTCGCTTGTAGGAGATTGGAACACGAGAAATAAGAAATACTTCTTCGTACTGGCTCTAGTTTGTCAATTAAGCGCTGTTGTTATGCTGTGTACTGTTTGTTATGTTGCTCATCCATACTTCTTCCCGTGTCCGTTGGATTCGGAATCACAGAGCGGAATTGGACTGAAAGCATAAACTAGCTAGTATTATCTTGCATGGAAACATGATGTCTAGAACTAAGACTAGTACTTAGTAGTTCTGCGAACTCTGAGAACGATCTACACCAAGATGACCGGCAATTTGTACATCTTTATTTTTATATCGCCGGCGAGCGGTGAGTACGCTTCCAAGGCAACCATATATTGGGAACAGGCTAGTTGCCTACTGCTCTGCTAGATTAGGAGTCACTGCCAACGAAAAGATGTAAGAACGAATTGTTGTCGGGTAGTTTCTTATTGTGTGTCACTCTTTTCAGTCATGAGTCTGGTTGCTTGGATGCAACACTTCAGATCAAAGATAGTATCTTAGATAAGTGCCTGGCAAGTCATAGCTTATTGTCTCAGAGACAGTATCAAAAGCAGGGAACAAAAACAGCACAAGCCATACAAACTACTAGAAGAACAGAAGGACAAGACAAGGACAAGGACAAGGACAAGGACAAGGACGCACGATGCGGAATTCAGTGACCTCGGCGTCCAATTATCAATATAGGGCGTGTGTATGTATGTGTGTGTGTGTGTGTTTGTTTGTTTGTTTGTTTGTTAGAGCTACAATGTTCAGCATCAACTAAATAACTTACTAAAAAACAAGGTCTTCCCACACCCTGGACGCAAACATAACTAGGAGAGAGGCTCTAGCTTAAGCTAAATCGTGATGAAGTGCAGATGGCTTTTATTTTTGCTATCTCCGGTGTCTTGTTCAAAGCAGTCTCGCGTTTAATTTGCCTTAGAGTTGGCTAGATAACGAACTAGACATGGGTTTTGGACCGGGGATATGAGGCCCGATAGATATAGCTCGTAGCGTGGGATTCCTAGTTATTTTATTTTTATTTTTATTTTTTTTAAAAAAACTAGTACTTTAATTGGTACTTTATCTTTCTTAAGTCCGCTCGCTCTGAATCCAAGTCTAACTGATAACGGTAACCAGCACGTAGCAAACCATTCTCCTGGTATATAACGTGTAACGACCCTCGTCTTAGTTGTTGAAAAGCCTTGTTCTGTATCTTCTTTCTTTGCTGCATTCTTTTTTTTTTTTTCTGTCCATGACAAGTGAGAACAGCTTCTTTCTCATATCCAAACATCTTGATATACTGTACGACGAGTGTTAAAAAAAGACCAGGTCATACTATATATACCATACACACTTCCTGGCTACTGGCCATCCATTGCTTCCTTGCCTTGTATTGCTATTTGCCGTAGCATTTGTCAAGCTGGATAGATCGCGAAGCGTTCTACTCGCCTTGTCCTTTTCCTTTCTTTCCTATATAGTCCTCTAATACAGCAACCATCACAATGGCTGAATCTTCCAGCTCCACAATCAACGCTGGCGCTGAGCTCGACATCGAGACGCAGGTTGCCAGTCAAAAATACTCGCACTGGAAAGTTCTCCTACAGCCCCATGGCGTCACGGATGCCGTTCTCAATCATAGCTATGCCGGAAGCGGAACAACCGAGGACCCTTACGTGGTTGACTGGCTCGCCGTTGACCCACACAACCCTATGCAGTTTTCCTTTGCCCGCAAATGGCTGATAACCGGATTGGCTGCCCTGGCCACCTTCGCCGTGGCTTTCGATTCGTCTGCCTACTCTGGAGGTATCGTGCAAGTCATAACTGACTTCCAGGTGTCTCAGGAAATTGCTATCCTGGTAAGCCCCCCTCCCCCCATCAACATTTGGGAATCATTCGAACCGCAGCTATATTCTAACTTCTTTCTCTCGTAGGGTGTGTCGCTATTCGTTCTTGGTTTCGCTATCGGTCCTTTGATCTGGGCTCCCCTCTCTGAGCTTTACGGTCGCCAGGTCGTCTTCGCTGGTACTTACATGTGCCTAACCCTCTTTTTGGGCACTAGCACCGCCTCCCAAAATGTAGCCACTCTTGTTATTCTGCGCTGCATTGCCGGCTGCTTCGGTGCCTCGACCTTGACGAACTCAGGTGGTGTCATAGCCGATATGTTTGGTCCAAACGAGCGTGGCTCGGCCGGTGCGCTATTTGCGCTAGCCCCCTTCCTAGGCCCTTCTCTAGGTCCTATTGCCGGTGGTTTCTTGGGCCAGTACGAGGGATGGCGCTGGGATGAGGGTCTGATGGCCATATTTACTGGTGTTATATGGATAATTGTTGCCTTGATAGTGCCCGAGACCTATGCCCCTGTGCTGCTGCGCAAGCGTGCGAACAAGCTCTCTCAGATGACTGGCAAGGTTTACATCTCAAAGATCGAAAAAATTCGTCCCTCCAAGTCTGTTGCCGAGGAGTTCAAGGTTGCCCTCTCGCGCCCGTGGTTACTGTTGTTCCTTGAGCCTATTGTAACCTTGACCTCGGTGTACATTGCCATCATCTATGGTACGCTGTATATGCTGTTCGCTGCCTACCCCATCGTCTTCCAGGTACACAAAGGCTGGTCGCAGGGCATTAGCGGTTTGGCCTTCCTTGGTGTCATGGTCGGTATGATAGCTGCCGCTTGTTACTGCATCTATGATAACCGCCGCTACATGGCTATCGTTAGAGCCAAAGGCATCGCACGTCCCGAAGATCGTCTCCCACCGGCTCTGATTGGCGCTGTCTTTATCCCTCTTGGTATGTTCTGGTTCGCCTGGACTAACTACAACTCTGTCCACTGGATTGTGCCCATCATTGGTGGTGGTTTCTTTGCTTGCGGTCTGGTCCTGGTGTTCCTGTCGCTGCTAAACTACCTGATCGACGCTTATGTCATTTATGCTGCCTCCGTTCTTGCTGCCAACTCCGTCCTGCGTTCGCTGTTCGGCTGTGCCTTCCCTCTATTCACAAGTTGTAAGTATCTGCCTGCTCGTATACTCAAATGAAGTATCATCACTAATAATCCATCTTTCTAGACATGTTTGAAGATCTTGGTATCCACTGGGCTTCGTCAATTCCCGCCTTTTTGGCCCTGGCCTGCCTACCTTGCCCCTTCCTGTTCTATAAGTACGGTGAGACTATTCGTCTCAAGTGCAAGTATGCTTCTGAGGCTGCTGCCGTTTTGAAGCGCATGAACGCCCATGACAACGCAGCTACTGCCACTGCCGCTGCTTCTTCTAGCGAGGAGAAGCCCGAATAATCGTAAACTGGAAGCCATGACTTCCTCTCTCTTTGCATATAGCGTATGCAAACAGAGTTAACCTATCATTCTTTTCATACCCCCTCTTTTTTATTCTTGATCCATTGTTTATTTAGACTTCAGATACACACGATATGCCCTAGCATTGGCCAGGCTATGTATCTTATTCATATTCCCCTATCTCTATGTAGGGGCATTTCGGTTTGGCGAAGCGGCGTCTTCGTTTCATTGTTTTATCTTTGCCTGTTTCTGTTTTCTGTTTCTTCTGGGCACGTCTCATTTACTACGCGCTCTTTGTTTTATTTTTTTTTATTTACTTCTTAAAGTGCATATAGTGGCCTAGTCTTTTATAGCGAGACGGCCTGAGACGAATTTTCTTACTTTCAATCTGGAAGACATTGAAGGTCATCATTGCTCTTCTTTTCTTTCTAGTACGTATAATAAAATTGTTTTAGCTTTCAACCGAATCAAAACTTCCCACAACCTTTGTGTGACTGTATATTAGTGGTGTAAAAAGGTAGCCACAGATCAGTAGTAGCAACCGTAGAGTAAAGTAACGTATTTTGAGGTGGCGTAGGCGTATGCTATAGAGGGAGCAATTAGATCAAGCCGCAAATATCAGGACATAGGCGGCTAGAACAAGTGGTGTATCGTATAACCAGGAGTCTCTTTTGACGAGATGGAGAAGGGAAACCTAGTAGTGTATACCAAGTTCCTTTTTTTTTTGGAAGAAAAATAACTGCATCAAGAAATGACTTGTCAACGGAATGGCTGCTGCGACAGCTCTCTCTGGCTTCATTGTCTCATCTGAATCCTGAGACTCCGCCATGAACTTGCGCTGCCAGCAGTGAGAGAATGGCCTTGTCTAGATGTGACCTTGATGCTCTTATGCCGAGCGTCGTCGTTGTCGTAAATCATCAGACCTTTGTGTCCAACGCCACAACATAGAAGCCGAACACACGCCACAACATTAAAGCCGAACACACGCCACAAGCTACCGCCACACGACCGAATTTCCCGCCTAAGCGTCTTTCCCTGTTCGCGGGCAGACAGCGAACACTTTGCGCGATTTGCGCACAGTGTTAACACGTGACTGCATGTGGCCAATCATGACGCATGGTTGCAGCTGTCAAGGGTGCTATACTAGCTCTGCGAACAAGCTCCCCTAGTGAAAAAACCAGAGCAAGGCCAGCAATCCATCTCCAGGTGGCCATCATGGTCGTCATCACCTTCATCCTGCTGTGTAGATAAAAGCCGAACTGAATGGATATTGCGATGTAAAACGCCGCCTTATTTAGTTGTGTGTAGTAAAAAAAATTAGCCACTGATCAAAGGCTTCCTTCTTGTAGATTGCGTAGTTAGTATCCTCTTTTCTGTTTACTTGCCTTCTTTTTCCAGCATCATCAACTTAGCCAGCTCTTTCATCAAACTGACCGTTATTCAACAACTTGTCGACTCTAGCCATCTAAACGCTATCAGCATAACCGTGAGTGTTACTTATAATTTGCTACTATCGCTTCTGTCTCTTCAGCTTCGCTTTCTACTGTCAACACGCTATTCACACCCAGCCTAGGTTTCTTTTTGTTTTGAGACCTTCCCTTAAACCCACTCCCACCCTCACATCCATCCAGTCGCCTTATCATCTATTGTCCATCCTAATCATCATCACGCATTCCAGCAACCCATCCGCCTGGGTATGTTGAAGAGCAGCTTGCATACATTGCACTTGCCGCATACATAATATACCACCAGTCTGGCTGCGTTGCCATTCTAGAAGGTCCTGATCCCCTCCCCGATCCTATGCCTAACTAAAGCTAGGATTTTTCTATCTGGTTTTTTTTCTTGTTGTTTATTTCTTTGCCTTGTTTGCTACTAAAAAGTGTTGCCTAGCCCAGTATTTTCTCATAGCCCTTTCATAACCTTGGCGGTAAAAGCCTACCGCCGACGTGCCTACTGTTTGCTGACATGCACCATTTACAGGCATCCCTCTAGAACCATCCATTAGGCTTTCTCACCCAACCTCAACCACTAGCTTTGCTCTGCCACAGCTATATTGCCTGCCTAATTGCATTCCGTTGGAGACGAGATCCACCACCCAGAGCCATATTTCAAAACACTCCTCCATTCGCTCTGTTTTAAACGGTAGCACTATTACACCTACACTACGCTAGTACGTACCAAAACATAAGTGCTGACTTATATCCTTCCACGGCCCCACGAACAATGAAACGAACGAACCGGGAGTAGTCAAGACCCCCGGTATTCTCTAATCTTGAATATTAACCCCAGCTTTAGTTCTATCCTCGTTTTCTGGCGTTTGCCTGCTTCTTTCTTACCCTTCCTCCATCTTTCTTCCTTTGCTCTCTTCGTGAAGCAACCACTTTACTACTCCCTGGATCGTGTTGAATCGGGACATTACTCCTCTTATATTCATCATACAAAATCTGCCACAATGAAGATTACCTTCAAGGTGCGTAACTCCTTCCACTTTCAGTCTTTCCATGTCGACGATGGCTCTCGTGCTTTCGAGAATAGCTTTTCGACGTTGTCGGAGTATCGTTTTGCTGACTGATTCGTCTTTTTTTTTCTGCCTGTAGGATCTCAAGCAGCAAAAATTCGTGCTCGAGGTTGAGCCGACTATCTCTGTATGAATCACCTACCTAGCGATCGTTCTCTACACTAAGCGCAATACCAGAACCTCTTTATCTTCGATTTAGTGATAGTTACGAAAATTTGTAGACTAATCATAGTTCCAGGTTGCCGATCTCAAGCAGAAAATTACGACCGAGAAGGGCTGGGACCCTAAGCACCAGAAGCTCATCTATTCAGGTAAGCAAACTACCACTGTCGCTACCACTCTAAGCTGCTTCTTCAATATGCCCACCATCTACATGCTGGACTAGACTAAAGCTCTCAATTGAGCTTTCAGACGTCGTACATTGCTAACCACTTCAATAGGCAAAATTCTCAAGGATGAAGAGAAGGTCGAGACTTACAACATCGAGGAGAAGGGCTTTGTGGTCTGCATGGTGAGCAAGGTTAGTACCGTCCCTTCATCCTTTATGTCTTGGTCGACAGCCAGTTTATTTTATTTTTTCGCGTTGCTATTACTGTTATCCGACAGCGCTTCCCCGCCGTTTCGATGACCCCTCCATGCCAACATCGCTAGACTAGGGGACAGCGGTAAACAAGTGCTAAATTGAAATGCACATGTGATCTAACTCACACGCTGACATAACTTGACTTACTCTATAGCCCAAGGAGCCCAAGCCCGCTTCCGTAGCTACTCCTGCTACCCCCGCTCCAGTCACGACCTCGACTCCCGCTGCCCCCATTGCCCAGAGAAGTATTGCTACCGTTCCTGCGACGCCTACTCCCGTCTCTAGAACAGCCGGTGCAGGTGGCAATGCCCCATCTTTCAGCAACCCTTCTTCGATGGCCATGGGTGCCGCCAACCAGGAGGCCATTGCTGGAATGGAAGCCATGGGCTTTGAGCGTAGTATGATCGAGGCCGCTATGCGGGCTGCTTTTAACAACCCCGATCGCGCCGTTGAGTACCTATTGACTGTAAGATATCTCCTATCACAGCTCTGAAATCTAGCAATGCCTTCAACCTTACTAACTGAATACATAGGGAATTCCCGAAGCTGCCCAACGCCCACCTGCCGCTGCCGCTGCCGCTGCCGCCGCTGCCGCTACCGCCACCGCCGTTCCCTCCGAGCCTGCTACCAATGAGCCGGCTGATGCGGAGATGGTTGACAATGACAATGTCAACTTGTTCGACCTGGCCGCACAAGCTGGCCGTGGAGGTTCTGCAAATGCTCAAGATCCCGCTGCCGCTGCCGCTGCTGCTGGTGGCGGTGCTGGTGGCTTTGGCAACCTCGATTTTCTGCGTAATAACACCCAATTCCAGCAGCTACGTCAAGTGGTTCAACAGCAACCCCAGATGCTTGAGCAAATTCTCCAGACCCTCGGCGCTGGCAACCCGCAATTGGCTCACCTGATTGCCAACAATACCGAGCAATTTCTCAACCTATTGGGCGAGGAGGTTGACGACGATGCACCTCTGCCGCCTGGCGCTCAAGCTATTCAGGTCACCCCCGAGGAGAGAGATGCTATTGAGAGAGTAAGCCACGATGAGTAATTTTTTTTTGTATACCAAGCTAGAACATGACTAACATCTTCTCCACGTAGCTCTGCCGGTTAGGATTTGATCTCAACCAGGCCATGACTGCGTATTTTGCATGTGATAAGAACGAGGAGCTGGCGGCCAACTTTCTCTTCGACCAGCCCGATGAGGAGGAGTCAACGGACCAGTAATTTATTGCATGAACTACACAGACGGATTTTACTCCAATCAATAACTCGACATGAGAGGCCAAGTTTAGGAAAGCTTGTCCCAACAGGGATGATACTATGTGATGATATACACATCTTTCCCACCCTTTTGTTCTTCTTTCCTTCTTCCTTGTTTTTCTAGTTGGTTCATATCCGTGACGACCAACCTATCCTCCCTTCACATCCTCTTTCCCTTACATCACCCCCCATTGGTTTCCTTCGGCGTTGGCTTTCTTAACATATTTATTTATTCTGATGACATGATTTCTTTGGGACTTGGGTTTATTATCTTATCATTATTTCCCCCTTTTTTGCTTCACATCATTGCTCCGTCATTCTTATTATGTCTGGGTTTGAACATGTCGGTACCATTGTGATAGGCCTCAATGCTCTTATCAACTATCGGCGTGGAGAGTGAATGGACTTACGTATAGCGCTATATTCATCAAGACTGAGAGATATGATGCTTGTATCACGACCAAGTATCCAAAGTAGTAGTATGCCGATAGATATGATATACACGTACTCAGATATGCTTTAATGAGAGAAGTCGATACGACTTTTGTTTTTCTAGTTGCTGAATATTGAAGAGCTACAGAATATATGATACAAATGGACAAACGTGGGAACTAGGGAACAATAAAGACAAGATTGGTACGAATGATAGACAAGCAACGTACATGTATGGTAAGCAATCTGTAATTGAAGAGCTTAACCAATAAGAAACCCCCCCAAAAAAAAACGCGTCAATAAGAAGAGGACAAGAATTTACGATAAAAAAAACCAAGTTTCTGTAAAAGTAAGAAGAAGAATAAAGGAAGTATGAGAAGTGAAGGATGATGTTGTGTGCCTTCTTCCTTGACAGACAGTTATTCGACAGAAGCGTACAGGCATGAAACGCCGTTTGATAGAAGGATATGAAAAAAAAGGATTAGATATGTCAAAAATTATGGATGAGTGAATGAACCGATAGAGCGTGCTTCTTTAGTTGGAAGCTATCGCCTGTACAGAGATATAAGTGACAGGAACACGTTTCTCTGTTTGGTTGGGGTGTTCGGTAGAAAAAAGATGTATATTCAGTTCATCGATGTCGCTTAGTTTTAGCGGATAAAGACGCGCCGAGAGTCGAGACACTACCATTCTCAGCATCCCCAGTACCATCTTCATCGTCGTCCTTGAAGAGGGCCTCGTGTTTGCGGCGCATTTCAGATTCCTGTTCTTCGATGATACGGCGTTCTTCCGCCTCGTGTTCTTCGGCTAGTGCGCGCTGAGCAGCCTCGATGGTCTCAACGCTCTCGTACTCGATGCCAGTGCTGGCCTTGTAGGCGTCCATGTCGATGTGGACGTGTTTCTCGCCGAGGAGAACGGCGTTGATGCGTGCGGGCGCGAGGCGTTCTTCGCGGTTGAATTTCATCTTGACGTGCCGCCGCGTGCGCCCTGGGAACATATTGCTAATCATCTCAAAGTCCGTGCCGAACATCTTGAGCGCATGGTAAAACTTCTCCGTGTCGTCAGCGGCCCAGTGGTTCGGTCCGCGCAGCTTGCTGCCAGTACGGAAAGAATTGCTGGTTACTAATCGTGTGAAGTCGTCCTCTTCGACCTCCTCCATGCCCTCACGTTCTGCAGCGGCGTACGCGTGGCGATCCATGACGAGCGAATTCTGGTCTACCACGATCTGTCCGTTGACAAGGTGGAACTTAGGACCGGCTGATGCCGCCGAGGTCACGGGGGTCATGTGGCTAGCGCCGGGGGGAGGCGTGGGATTTGTGTTGCTGCCGCCGGGCGTCTGGTCCCGTTCTGACTTGGTCCGCGCACGTCGTTCACGCTCCTTAAGCTCGTCGTGACGACTGAATTTCTTGCCAATACGTAAATCGCGAGTCAAATCTGCCATTGTAAGCTTTTGTAGATCGACAGTTTGGTTTTCGGCGTCTGGTGGCGTTGCTGAGCGGGCGCGCCGCTTGGGCGCTTCTGCTCCGGTTGCTGCGCTGACCGTGCGGCGGCGAGACTTGCGCGTAGATGCCGGGGTGCCGTTGGCGATGGCTTCATCGAGATTTGGGTCATCTGGGTTAGCCTTGATCGTAGCACGTGGCTTGCGTTGGCGTTTGACTGCAGTAGCCGAGGTTTCGGGGTTACCATCGTTGACAGCAGGTGCTTTGCGCTTCCGGGCGCTGCGGCTGGTACCGGGTGGGCTGATATACTCCGTCACATCGCCTCCGGCTATGCTATCAGTGGGCGTTGGCTGCGAATCATCAGTAGCCGTGGGTGTCGAAATGGCAGACTGTAGCTCTGGCAAAGAATCCAGCGAGGGCACTAATGGTTGTTGGTGCTGACCCGAAGGCTGTGGTTTAGGAAAGCGGTCGTATGTGCCCGAGCGTAAAAGTAGTAGCGATGCGGCAGTACTCTCGTCAGAAATTGTGCTGCTGGATGGCTCTGGCGTTCTGATAGGCGCTGGCGTGAATGTTGGCCGTATTGATCGTGCTTGTGTGTGGCTCGTAACGCCTGCGCTTACTAGGGCCTCATCATGTTTATCGACAGGGGTGTATGCATGATTTGCTGGGGGAGGCACATCATTTTGCGATGCATGCACTTCCACTTGCGACTCAGGCGGATTCAACGAGGCGAAGACTGCAGTAGTGGTAGTAGAAACAGCGACGGTAGGCTTTGATACCGGGACTGCGCAGTCGCTCCTAGCCAAGAGGCGAGGCCGCGGGCCGCTGCGGAATATAGGCACAGGTGTTGAAGCAACATTGGCAGCAGTAACAGCAGTAGCAGATGCAGCAGGCCTTTTATGTGGAAAAGTATGCGGGGTATCTTGAGATGTCGGCTCGTTCGCAGTTGGCTGTGTCAAAGAAGAAGAAAGCGAAGTGGCATCATTTCCGTCATCGGAAGTAACGGCAGCAGATGGAGATGGTGTATTGACCACATCGGGAGTGGTAGCAGCAGTAGAAGTCGATGAGCGTGTATTGGAAAGCGTAGTTGCGTTGGCTGTTGTGTTGGATGACAGAACGTCAGTGACAGCAGCCGCTCCAGCAGGCTTGGCTCTAGGGCCGATCTTTGGCTTGAAGGCGGGGCCGCCAGTCCTCTTCTTGAACATGGAACTCATGATTGCGTCGTAGGCTTTGTCGATTCGGCGGGCTTAGATAGTCGGCTATGGAGTCAGATAGATAAAGCAGTGATAGTGAGAGCAGGCGTGGGGCGAGAGAAATCTCAACAGTGTTGTCGCGATTGTGATAATACAGTGGTTGTTTGTGCGGAGCAGACTATTGAGATTGTGCTGCTATATTCGTACATGTCGGGAATGATGAAGGGCCGAATAATAGGCAATCAGCGAAAAATGATCGCGTAGAGGACGAGCAGGGTCTAGAGAGGAGGACCAAGAGAAGTAGCGTCGGCCGACGGTCAACAGCAACAGGGACGGAGATGAAGAAAAGGAAGAAAAGGAAGGGCGCGAAAGCAAGGAGCAAACACGGGAAAGAAAAGTAGGAAAATGCTCGCGGCGATATTTGGAGTGGGTTATAGAGGAAGATGGTCTGGAGGTTTTTTTTTGCTGCCGGAAAATCAGAAAGAAAAGTTTACTAAGAAAGGCCATCCCAGCTAGTAGCTAAAAGGTGGGGCAATAGTGATGCCGGATGTTAGCCGATAGGCCTGCGACACCGCCTTCAAAGCTAACAGAGGCGCGTGTAGAATGATGAACGCGGTTTGGAGGAGGCTAAAGAAATAAAGAGATTCTGATAATCCACTTCCAACGAGACCCACTCCTAGCCAAAACAACTCAGCCAGTTTTTAGCGACGACCGCCTGTATACGGTACAGAAAATATATTTCTTTTTCTAAGAAACGCCCCCACCACACATACCGGCAGAAAATATAAAGACTATAAAATAACAATGATAACACTAGAAATCTGTCTGAGAGAATGCAACTGGGAATGAAAGGTACAGTTTGCGTTGAACCTTCTGTTATTATGATTACTTTCTATTCTTCTCTACTAGTCGACTTCACTAAGACAGAGTTAAAGCGAAGCTGCTCCGACGCAAAAAGGCACTGCTGCTGGTTGGCGTGCGCACTGGAAACAAAATAAATAATAAACAAGCAGATTACTTGTAGTTTAGGACGTTCGCTCGCCTCAATGGATCCAGGACCAGGTAGTAGCAAATATTTTTTGGATTATTTTTTTTGGTTCATCAATTTTTTCTCACTCTCTCCCTCCCTCTAGACTAGATAAGCTACATCGAAAACTCTTCTCTTCTTCTCTCACATACCCCTAGTCGACGACGCAACAGCCCCCAATTGCGCGCTATTGCTCTCGCTCATTCTGCACCCGTCGCAAAAAGCAAAAAGACCAGAGCCACCGCGTCCTCAAATCCAAGGCTGTGTGTTGTGTGTGCGGTCTGAAGCCTGCTTACCACCGAGAATCATCATCACCACTTGCTTTTCCAGCGCCAAACCTGCCGACCTTTGTGTCAGTGCCATTCTCTGCTAGCCCATCTCGTCCGCCGCTTGTTCATCGCCCTCTCGCAACAGCTGCCTTCGTCTCAACCGCGTCGCAGCATCCGACCCGCCCCGATTGTCCTTCCATCGCCATATTTAGCCTTTGGCGCACCGACTAAATAACCGGCCTTTTCTATTCTTATTCTCGCTCTCTTTCTTTTCTTAGAATTGACATCCACAACGTTTTCTGCTGCTAATTGTCGTCTCCCCTGTCATTACCGCCCTCACTATCCTTTATCGGCTCCATCAATAGCCATCTCTATTGTCATCACAGCGCCCGCCGTCTGTCAACATTTTTCCCTTCTTTCCAAAGAGTCTCATGCCCGTTACGATTACGCACTCCCCGCGCTCTTCATCCATATCCAGCATGGATAAGATGGAGGAACGAAAGAGAACTGCGTCTGCCGCCAATGCTGACGAGGTCGCACCACCTCGCAAGAGACACGCCACCAATGCGAATGAGCGCGAAGAGTTCGAAAAACACGAGAACCAGCCCGAAGAAGCTTGGATCACAGTAAGTCCGCCATCACAATCATCACCATTATATATCCATCTTCGCCTTGCCATCCGTCTGTTATCCGCCTGCTGTATAGTAGCTAGTCTACCCACGCGACGCGACTATAGCTTCTCCCTAGCCTTAAACCCAAAAGATTTATGTTGTCACCGTTGAAGTCGTTGCTCGAAATCACATGCAGCCAGTCCGGTCCGTCTTCGCGTAGTTTATGCTAAATCTATGTCTATGCCAATGCCTTTCAGTCATCCCGATTTCTACCAGAATCATTACCACAACCAACCCTTTCAGGCACTAGCTAACCATGCTTTTTTGTTCCAGGCTTTTACAAAAGGCGCCATATTTCGTCGCATGAACGAATATCGTCGCGAGGCACAGACTTTTTCTAATCGACTAGAAGAACTCCATAAGCGCTCTCTCTACCACGATGACCACATACGCATCGTCGATGTTTGGTGGCGACAGGTACTACCACTACTATATATCCCAGCTCCATCTACCTACTTTAATCACGAGCAAAGTAACCATCCGACGTCCGACATTCATGACTAACCCGCGGCATGTTGTAGTTCTTTGACGAGATAGATTCCTTGTTCACGCCCTACGCCAAAGTCCCAGATAACATCTCTGACGGTACGCATGACTTCGCCCCTTCCACTCCAGCCTCAGCCACTTAACAGATAAACCTCCAATATAGTGGATGCTTACGCTCATATGTATATGCGTGCGTGTTAGTAACTAATACTCCACCCAACCTTTAGATCTACCCTTTGTCTCTCGTGTATCTTTTCAAGACACTACAGATTTTCAACGTCACCTTGATGAAAAGAAACGATCACTTTCTGCCAGGGCCGAAGCTCTCATTGCCAAAATCGCTGCCAGTCGAGGATCTGTCTCTCCATCTGTCGCTGAGTTGGAAGCCCAAATTGTTACATTACTGGCCAGTCAAAAGGAATATCTCGTAAAACTCGACCGCTTTTCATGTGAGAAGGAGCAATTATCGGAGCAACTTAATACGGCAACCTTGCGCTACTTCAAAGCAGAAAAGAAGCTTGACCGTGTCAAAAGTGCTCAAGTGCATAAACTTGAACAGCAGGCATTATCAAAAGACTCTCGCCCGGGAGAAAGCTCAAACGGACATAGCGAGCCTTCTCATCAGCCCTCTGCTAACACCGCAGAACTTAAAGCCAGAATCGAAGAAGAGCATGCTGTTGTCAAGAAGCAAAAAGAGCAATTGGCCGCTTTGTTAGCTGATAACAAGACTCTACAAGAAGACAACTCAAAGCTCAAAATCAGCAAAGATGTTATGCAAGACGAAGACTACTTGCGTACAGATTTGTACAAAGTTTTCCGTACAAAGACCGAAGATCTAATCAAGCAAGTCAACCACCTCGAAAGCGTCAATTCACAAATCCGAGCCGAATGCGAAAGGCTTCTTGCTGAAAGAAGCGCCTTTAAGCGCCAGCTTGATACCGAATCACAAACAGTCACAACCGAGCTCAATAACGAGTTGCTATCCCTCAACTCAGATCTGGCGCGTATTCGCGCATCCCGCGATGAATGTCTAGCAGAGTTGAATTCAAAACGGCAACTTCTTGAGCTGGATCGCACTTCTCTCGCACATCTTAAAGAGTTAGTTTCTGCAAAGGATGATAATATAGCTGCCTTAGAAACGAGACTTACTCGTCTTGAGCCCAGGGAAGATACGGAAATGGCAGACGCTGATAAGAAGGTGGATGATATATCTGAATCTGAACTTCGGGTCAAGTACCAAAAGCTCCAGCAAGACTATGAAAGTATCAATAATGAGCTGCCATCAATGAGTACAGCGTATCGCAAGGCCATGGCTCTCGCCCACAACAAAGTTATGAACCTAGAAAGTCTAGAGAAGAAGCTTGAATTAATGACAGCCGAGAAGGGTCGCATGGACCAAAAGTACTTTGCCGCACGGAAAGATACCGATATGCAAGCCACTGAAATCAACACCATGCGGCGGCAAAGCGGCAAGAATGCTGAGATAATCTCACAACTCAAGGAGGTGGAAACCAGCAACCGAGCGACCATGGCTACACTAGAGAAGCAATTGCAGCTCCTCAAGCAAGCCAACGTTTCGCTAACAGCAGAGCATTACAAGCTGGAAGTCGACAATACTGAGGTGCTACGCAAGAGCGAAGTCATGGCTAAGGAGGTGCAGACTCTCAAGGATGTGCTTGCCATACGTGATACGTCACTTTCAGAGCTTCGCAGTGAAATTCTTAAGCGTGAAACCGAAACTGAACGCCTCAAAGCCAAGGTCGATTCACTCAGCAAAGATCGAGATTCGTGGCGTCGCAAAGGTGAAGGTAATACTACCGAATCCGAAGCCAACCTTCGAGTAAGTACTTCGTTCTATGATCTCTTTAATATCATGTCCTGACTATTACGACCCATTTTACTAATATATATTGGTACCAGACTCTTATGCTTTGTAGTATCTGTAATGCTCGGTTCAAAGACACCGCGCTCAAGGTCTGCGGACACATGTTCTGCAAAGAGTGCGTCCAAGATCGGATCTCAAACCGCATGCGCAAGTGTCCTAACTGCTCCAAGGCGTTTGATAAGATGGATCTCTTATCCGTACATCACTAGGAATGTCGATATGTTCTTTTTTTTCTTCCTTTCTTCTTTTCTATTCGCTCAGTTCTTTCCTTTGTTAATTGATATCCCCCTTTTTCTTCGTTCCTGGGTTAATTGGCGGTCTTTGCGCGTCCTCTTGGTTGGCGAATCATTTTCTTTATATCGGGTTTTTTTTGGGCATCTCGGCATTGTGACTATCTACTTGCTACCTTCATACTTGTTCGATCATTGTTTATCGAATACAGTGGTTTCTATCTTCTGCTTTAATTCCTTTTTTTCATCTATCGTTATTATTATACGTTGCGCAGGCCGCCGAGTAAACTAAACTGACTCGCCTGGCGTTCTAGGTTTCCCGGGGTTGGGTGGGAAAGGCTCGGGCACATAATAGACACAGGCCATACGCTATAATGTGCTTGAGATGGATGCCATGTCATTATATTACATTGAATCTTGGGGTCTACTTGGTGGATTGCGATTTATGCCGCGTTTCATTATTAGCATTATATACTGTATCTATTTTACACATGTACTATCTTATCTCTCTCTCGGCACAGTTGCTTGTAGTTGGTCGTCGTCACAAGGTCTCTCTGTTATCTCCTCCGCGTACCTCCATAGCCGGTGCTTCCATGGGTTTCGGTCGCCAATCCTCTCGGCCCTCCAAATCCTCTGTTCATAGTACGGTGGCCGTAGTAAAAATCGTCACGATCACGGCCCTGGCCCATGGCGTATCCAGCGGCAGCGCCAGATGCCAGGCCAGTCCAGAACCCGGGCTTCCAGCCTTGCTCACCACTGATTTTGTCGTCCCATCCCGGGCCGCCACCCCCTGGGCCCCATCCAGGACCACCCCATCCACCTCTGGGCCCGCCCCGGGGCGGGCCACGACGAACATTTGAGTTATCAGTACAGCTCATCCACACAATGAAAGCTAGAGTACCGCCAAACATCAGCATAAACAAGACGACGGCCAGTGGACTAGACTCTTTGATGTCTGGATGCAGCGCACGGCCACGTGCCGTCAACGCCAGGCGATACTCGACGCCACACGAGCCACGGAGCACGTATGGATCGTCAGACGACGTATATCCCTCACAAATGACGTCAGTCGACGACAATTGTACAGTATCCGGTATCTGGGCCGTACACGCCCACTGAATATCGTTGTCATCATATCCCGCGCCGTCATTAACACAGCGCATCGTAGTCAACGGTGCCAGGTCACACAGGGCGGCGGCCGAGACGCAGCGCAGTTGCGGGATGGGAGCAGTACGACGCGCGGTCGTTTTGCGATTGGCATGGAGGGTTATAGAGTTGACATCGGACAGGAGAATGGCGTTTTTGGGTTGATTCCAGGCGGCGAAGACGATGGAAGAGCAGGTAAGCAGGGCAAGGTGGAGGCTGCTAAGAGACAGCAGTTTCATTGTTGCTGATTTGAAACTGTGGCTTGTATATTGGAAAAGGAAAAAAAGTTGGGTTTGATATTATGTTTTTTCTAACAGAACAGGGGAAATCAACGACAGCAAATGCAGAGATAGTGATTGGTATTAAAGATCTTGAAATTTAAACTTGAGATATTTGTCAATAAAAAAAGAAAGAAAAAGAAAAAGATGCATAATGCACCATCTTTGTCGGGGCTATGAAATACGCAATGATCAAAACGAGGTTCACCCAGAATGGAAATTAGGGTTAGTCAAGTTTACATGAAAATAGCTTTAAGTAGCTGCCTAAACAAATGCTGTCAGTTGGCAGCCGTCAGCATAGCATGACAGTTGTTACATGATAATAGAGGCGTTTGTCTGGTGTGATGTCGCTGAGGAAGATATATAATTCGCATACTAGAACAATGATTTTTATGTGCATTATTTGAAATTTACAATAAAGAGCCGCGGTATACATCAGTCTCTCCCTACTCTTGTCGTAGAATTCCAAAGGCCCCTTCGCATCGTAGCATAGATCACTCCCGTACAAAGACGCCCGCCATGCCCATGCCCGTTCCAACACACATGCTGACCACGGAGACCTGACCATCCTGGCGTCGCAAGCCATGCAGTGCAGTAACTGCCAGTCGCGCACCAGTAGCACCGAGTGGATGACCGAGGGCAATGGCGCCGCCATCTGGATTGACCTTGCCAGCCGCATAGGCATCCTCAAGGCCCAGCGTGCGCAGCGAATACACGGCCTGACTGGCAAAGGCCTCGTTGATTTCCCAGCGGTCGATGTCGGTGGTGTTCAAACCAAGGCGGCGCAGAAGGGCTGGTATAGCGTGGACGGGACCAACGCCCATTTCATCAGGTGCACAGCCAGAGACAGCTGCGCCGCCGAACTTGCCGATGATGGAACTGGTGAGTCCCAGGGCTGTGGCCGTGGACCGACGCATCAGGAGCAGACCGGCGGCACCGTCGCTGACTTGCGAGCTGTTGCCGGCAGTACTGGAGCCGTCGGCGGCAAAGGCCGGCTTAAGTTTAGCAAGACTCTCGGGCGTAGTCTGCGGACGCACACCGTCGTCCTTGGTGGCCGTGATGAGCCGTGGCTGTAGATCTGCTTGGCTGGCAGTGCCAGTCTTGGGCGGCACGGGGGTGAACATGGTGGTCACAGTAACGATTTCGGTATCGAAGGCTCCCGAGGCCTGGGCAGCTGCAGCGCGGCGATGAGACTCGAGCGCCAGAGCGTCTTGGTCAGCGCGCGAGATGCCATAACGCTTAGCGACGTTTTCACTAGTCAAGCCCATGGGCATAAAGCAATCACGAGCATGTTTGGCACTATCTGCCGAATCCAGAAGTGCTGGCCAGAAGACCGTGGGGATGGCGCGACTGCCGTAGTTCCGGCTCATGCTTTCCATGCCAGCAGCAATGCCAGCGTCTATATCGCCAGCAGCAATGGAAGCGGCCACAGCCGTAATGCTCTGCAATGATGAGGCGCAGGCGCGGTTGACGGTATACAGCGACGTGTTGTGTGGATCGACGCCGGGAACGGTGTTCAGCGCAGCGCGGGCGGCTTTGGAGCCTCCGAGCTCGGATAACACGGTGCCTACAGCAACATCGGCAATAGCGGCTGAGGCGGTAGGAGAGGTTGCTGTGATGCCGCGTAGCACGGCTGCCAACAGTTCCTCGGGATAGGCGTCCTTGAGCGGGCCGCGGTAGGCGCGCGTGATGGGAGTCCGCAGGGCAGAGAGGATGACGATGTCAGCCGGAGCCTTGGCGGTCAGAGCACGCAATGTCATTATGAAAACAAGTACTTAGTCCTAGTTTTGGGTGAGAGCAGAGAGGGGAACTATCATGTGGTCATATGAACACACAGGCTTGTTCGTAGCAAAGGGGGAAGGCTAGTGGATAAATAGAAGAAACAAGTTCAACATGCAGCCTTGGCCAGATGCCCCCCCAGTTAGAGTTCAATTGACAAGATATATAAAAACAGACTCACTCGTTTAGTCAGTGAACTGCCTCAAGCCGGCTCAAGCAAGCTCATTGCCCGACATTCCACGGTCGTATCAGCCTATTTTCGGCTAACTATTTTCCCGGTCCGGCGCCTTTGTTGCGATACAGAGCGCATTTTCATCTATTAAGTTTCAGTAACTGGTACACAATCTGCCGTTGCCACTACCGTTACCTATCCTCCAACCGTATCAAGAGCTAGGCTATTCTAAGCTGCTTTCCAGGGCAGAGCCTCACTGTACGGTGGAGGCTTTCAGTAGCTTTCAGTGGAACGACGCTAATAGAAGGGTTAGTGGAGGTCTGAGAGCAGATCACATTACCCCAGATTCTTGCAGCTAGAAGCATTTCTCTCTCAAGGCCTCGGATAAAGAAACTTCCCCTGGCCAACGGGTAAATATAACGGCTGATGTTTTGCCTTAGCCATACTCATCGTTTCCTAAGGAGGGCAAAGCTTCCCGTAAATGCACGAGAATATCGGCGTCTGACCGAGCCGGGTTGCGAGTATATTTAGGCATATAGATCAAGAGCAAAGCAAAGTCTGCGACTTATCTTTCTCTTCCTTCCTTATTATTCTGTACTTCTGTAACCTGTTGTACCAGGAATCACATCTTCTAAATTCATTGCCCTAGTCTATTCTAATCATCTAATCATGAGGTTATTTGTCCAGAAATCACCAGCTTTCCTACTCAGAGCGTCAGCTCAGGGTCACGTCGTTGTCGTAGGTTCATTCGTTAGGGTCACTGATATAACCACATCTTGACTAATTACCTCTAGACCCCTCCAAGCTCCAGTCGCTTCTTCTCGGCGTCGGTCCGCCTTCACCACATTAACAAGATTCTAAACTCTCCTCTCGAAGCCGTACGGGATATCAAGCCCGGCTCGACCGTTCTATGCGGCGGCTTCGGTCTCTGCGGTGTTCCAGAAACACTGATTGCCGCCGTCGAGCAGACACCGTCCATCACCGACCTCACCGTCGTCTCTAATAACGCCGGCACGGACACCGATGGCCTCAGTGCGCTGCTACGGTCTCGTCAAGTTAGCAAGATGATCTCGTCGTACATTGGTGCCAACAAGACCTTCGAGACAGCCTATCTTACCGGTGCTATCGAGCTCGAGCTCACGCCACAAGGCACGCTAGCCGAACGCTGTGCCGCCGGCGCCAAGGGGATCCCAGCATTCTATACTCCCGCCGGTGTTGGCACCGTCATCGAGACCGGTGATCTGCCCGTGTCGTATACGCCCGACGGCGTGCCGGCCACCTTTGCTGCGCCGAAGCGCACCGAGATCTTCAACGGCCGCAAGTATCTCCTCGAGGAATCCATTGCCGGTGATGTAGCCCTAGTGCGCGCTCACAAGGCTGATCGTCTTGGTAACTGCTCATTCCGCCTGACGGCCATGAACTTCAACCGCGCCATGGCTGCCAATGCCAAGACCACCATCGTCGAGGCCGAACACATTGTCGAACCGGGCGAGATACCCGCCGACGCCGTGCACCTGGCCGGCATTTACGTCGACCGTGTAGTGCAGAGCACGGGGCCCATCGACCCTAAAGAAAAAAAAATCGAACGGCTGACATTTGCCGCGCCGCCCGCCAGCGCTGATTCCAAACCGGCGGCTGACGACAAGCGCTTCCGCATTGCGCGCCGAGCTGCCCAGGAGTTCCGTAACGGCATGCACGTCAACCTCGGCATTGGCATCCCAACGCTCGCCCCAGGCTTTGCATCCAGCGACGTTGAGGTGCGTCTGCACAGCGAGAACGGTATCATCGGCTTCGGTGACTTCCCGCAGCGTGGTCAGCAGGATGCCGACCTGATTAATGCTGCCAAGGAAATCGTCACGCTGGCACCCGGCGCCGCTGTCTTCGGCTCTGACGAGAGTTTTGGCATGATCCGCGCCGGCCGTATCGATCTCACCATGTTGGGCGCCATGCAGGTCAGTGCCTCTGGTGATCTGGCTAACTGGACCGTTCCCGGCAAGAAGCTCAAGGGATTTGGCGGTGCCATCGATCTGGTGAGCAATCCGGCACAAACTCGTGTTGTGGTCACCATGGAACACGTCGATAAGAGCGGACGGCCCAAGATTCTAGCCAATTGCAGCTTCCCACTGACGGGTAAGCGTTGCGTTCAGCGCATCATCACCGATCTTGCCGTCTTCGATGTTGATCTACACAGTGACAAAGGTGGCCTCACGCTGATCGAGATTGC
Source organism: Endoconidiophora polonica (assembly GCA_001856765.1). Taxonomy (NCBI): domain Eukaryota; kingdom Fungi; phylum Ascomycota; class Sordariomycetes; order Microascales; family Ceratocystidaceae; genus Endoconidiophora; species Endoconidiophora polonica. Next base: position 23,336 of record LXKZ01000552.1, read on the forward strand.
CGAAGGCGTCACTGTCGACGAGGTCCGGAAGTTGACAGAAGCTGAGTTTGTGGTGGCATCAGACCTAAAGACAATGTTAACAGGTAGTTAGATTTAACCGTCGGTATATATGGTCCAACTGTCAGTAAGTTAGCGTAAATATGAGTAGTCAATTTAATGAGACCAAGTTCCATTTTATCTCTATAATCCGTTTGTATATTGTCGTTGAACCCTAAGTCGCACTAGGTTCACCAGAAAATATTGACATTTACAAGTAAGGGTCACATCCGAACAGATTAGAACGCACTCTCTCTACTTTCTCAAGAGTCAGGACACTTTGTCCTCTGATACCAAAATTAATCCTCCCCGCGTCTTGTTATTTTAACGTTTGTTTTCCACCCGCTCCCTCTGCCCCTGTGTTGCATCTACGTCAAACAAGTGGACGAAGCCATTGACTTCTCAGCCCCTAGTAATATAGGGGCTCAAAGAGCCCGCGAGTTTATGTGTGGTGAAAGCAAGAGCCGTATCTCCAAAGTTTTTTTTGTATGAGCTGCGAAGCGCCCAGAGTAACGCTGCAAATATCCATGGTTTCGAGTGCTACGGTGTAGCTTAGGTTAAGGTCCGGGATGTGGAGGCGCAGCTTTGTTTTTATTCTGCGTTTTTATTATCTTCTTCAAATTTTCTTTCGGTAGTGTTTCCAGTAGCGTTTCCAATAGTAGTACGAATCCGAAGGTAGATTTAAAAGTATTATGATTATCCCTAGAACCTTCAGTAAAGGACAAAGTCATCACAATCGTCAGACGAGCAATGAAGATATTAGCAAAGCTAGCCTGGCCAACTCATTGCTCAACTGAGTACAATCCAGCCCGTCTTCAAGGTTACCGAGAACTCAGGGCTGTCGAAGGCAATGAGACTAACAGAAAGATGCAGGAGGCGACAATCCGATCACAAGAGTCGGAGCCAAGACTCTAAGTCCGCGGGGGGGGGGTTGCTCTCGATCTATTGTCATGCAGTTTCTTGAACTATTCAAGTCCGGGTTGGGGTCATCTTTATACTGATAGTTCCATAAACTGACTAAAGAAAAAGAAAAGTCTCGTCATGTGTGTGTGTGTGTGTGTGTGTGTGTGTGTGTATATATTCAACGTCTACCTACATTGCTACGCAATCAAACGACGCCAGATTGGTTACTGGACAGAGCTTTAAAGCCTCCTGCTAAGGCACCCCCCTTCGATGACCGACTCGATTATGTTACCATAACCCAGAACA
>LXKZ01000553.1:8396-22130 GCA_001856765.1 Endoconidiophora polonica
CTGAGGACACTGTTACTTCCACTACTGTGATTGCTGGCGAAACTATAACCATCACCTTTGTACAACAGATCACTCAGGTGCTGACCGTGCCTCACACTATTCTGGTAACTTCGGAGGGTCCTGACGTCACTGCCACCGCCTCTGCCGTCTCCTACACCACGCTAACCGACTCTGTGGCCGTTACGAAGACCACGCTGATTGGCGGTGAGACCGTAACGCTCACCCAAACTGCTCTGCAGACCATTGTTACCAGTGTTGGCGAGACTGTCACGGTTACTAAGCCTGGCGCAGATGTTACTTCCATTGAGACCGTGGATGAAACTACATACCTGACTTCCACTGCGGCCGTCACTATCACTGAAGGTGGAAACGGAAACACCGTTACCCTGACTCAGACCGCCCTGTCAACCGATATAACCGTTATTGACAACACTGTGATCGTCACTGGACCTGGAGCTGACGTCACTGCCACTGAAACTGTTAGCGGAACTACGCTCGTGACCTCCGTTGCTGACATCACTGTCACTCAGGGTGGCAACGGCAACACAGTGACCTTGACCCATACCGCTATTGAGACCGGCTTCACTACCATCGGCGGCACAGTCACTGTCACCGGACCTGGTGCTGATGTCACTGCCACTGAAACTGTCAGCGGAACTACGCTCGTGACCTCCGTTGCTGACATAACTGTCACTCAGGGTGGCAACGGAAGCACAGTAACCGTAACCCAAACCGCTATTGAGACCGGCTTCACTACCATCGGCGGCACAGTCACTGTCACCGGACCTGGTGCTGATGTCACTGCCACTGAGACCGTGGGCGGAACCTCTTTCGTGACTTCTGTCGTCGCCACCACTATCACTCAAGGCGGCAACGGTAGCACAGTGACCGTAACCCAAACCGCTATTGAGACCGGCTTGACTACTATCGGCAGCACTGTCATTGTAACCGAGTCCGGCCCCGGCGCCACCGCTACGGTGACTATCGAAGGTACAACTTTCGAGACCTCTATCGTGCCGACAACTGTCACAGAGGGTGGCAACAGCAGCACCGTCACCCTGACCGCTACGCACCTATCCACTGCGAAGACTTCCGTGCCCACCACAGTCACCACCTACATCTCCGTCGGAACCACCGTGACCGTTTCAACCGACATTGTCACTACAACCACCTGCCTGGTCGCCACAACCACCACGCACGCCGGCTCTGCCGTGGCCACTGTCTTCTCTACCGCTACGTCCACATTGACCTATGCCAAGTCGACTACGTACACTGTATACGATTCGTCGACCGTGACGGAGACTGTGACAGCTACGGCTACTGGTGGTTGGGGTAGCTACGTGTTGACGAGCACGGCACCGGTCGTAGTCAAGACAGTGACTACCACATTCTATGGCAGCGAGACTGACTTTGACAAGACGTCGTGGGCTGTTATTACACCTTTGAGCACTACGTTTGTGACACAAACTGCCGCGTCGTCTTCAGCATGGGGCTATGGTGGTGGTGATGATAGCTGGCGCCACAAGCGTGACGCCTCGGAAACCACATCGGCGTCGGCTGCCACGATTTCAGCATCTGGTTCTGCCTCTGTCACCTCAGGCACCGCTTCAGACACTACTTCGTCTGCTGCTTCGTCTTCTGTTAGCGCTGCTTCGTCTTCTTCACACACCGGTTCATCCAGCATTGCTAGCTCTACCGGCTCCCTCAAGCCAGCTCTCTTCATGCTTGTTGCCAGCATCCTAGCTACAGTTCTCGTGTAGAAAGGGAATAAATCCCATCTTGATCCAACAGACTGAGAGCCTGTCATGCTGTCAATAGGACGACATTCAATATTGTGATAAAAGCTAAATTAAAAGTCTAGTGAAAGATGCTGACGAACTTCCATCTCGGGATAGAATATAAAAGGTAGCATGAAAAAAGCAAAGCCTGGTCTCCAAAGCTGAGGTTTTCCTCGGCTGGACTATGCCATTTTTAATCTCTCTGAAAACGAGTAGTTTCCTTGCCTGCCATTATCTGCTTTTTCTCTACATCCTTTTTTATTCTTCGCGTTATTGCTATTTCGGTGCCTTCTGATAAAGCCCAACTCGCTGCCTGTTTGTTTGTTGATGTTTCCTCTCCTGCTTACACCCTTAATTCCCCGCGGCTGAAAATATTAGTCTGCGCGCCTCAAACCCTCATTTTCTTATCTTTGTCTTGATTCTTCTTCTTCTTCTTCTTCCTACATTCCTTCATTCAGTATATCTATCTTATTTTTTGTATCTTCACTTCTTCACTCTCATTCAATTATAACTTCCTTATCATCTGTCCCTTTCTCTGTCGTTCGTCTTTTTTCTTCGACATTAGCAAGGTTTGGTTCTAGACATTGGTATTAAAACAGTTATTTCAATATAAGATTCCACTTTGATATCAAGGACTTAAACATATAGTAGTGTATGTGATGGCAGTAGTAAATAGTATCTCATAACAGGTAAAGTACACACGCCTTGTTTGGCAGCGGAAAAGTAAAATACAGAGAAAATCTGGCGTCGTCTATTACCTTCTCGTGTGCTTCTTTCCTTTCAATATTTGCTAGAAGTAACTTCCTCTTGCACGTGTCTCCAGTCTCAATCTTGCTTCTCTCAATATCTAGTATGCAGATTTACTAGGACAGAATTTTGGCCAGCTCAGCAACAATAGCGTCACCCATCTCCTTTGTTCCAACAGAGCCGCCCAGGTCTTTGGTGCGGATACCGCTATCCAAGGCACGCTTTACGGCTTCCTCGACAGCGTCAGCCTCGTTGGCCAGATTCAGTGAAAAGCGCAGCATCATGGCAACCGAGAGAATGGTTCCAATGGGGTTGACAATGCCTTTGCCGGAGATATCTGGAGCAGAACCTGTAGCATATAAAACTTAGTTTTTGATGGAAACAATTGACAACGAAAAGAAAGAGAATGGAAACTTACCGTGTATGGGCTCGTATATACCGTTGCATTTGCTATTACCATCGGGAATGCCACTGAGACTGGCACTGGGTAGCAGGCCAATCGAGCCGGGAATAACACTAGCCTCGTCCGAGATAATATCGCCAAACAGGTTGCTAGTGACCACAACGCCATTTAGCGCTGAGGGGTTCTTCACCAGAATCATAGCCGCACTATCAATCAGCTGGTGCTGCAGCTTCAGGGTTGGGAACTCCTTCTCGAAGACTTCGGTAACGACCTTGCGCCACAGACGACTGGTGGCCAGCACATTGGCCTTGTCCAGCGACCAGACATTGGCGTCGCCACGGCGCAGGGCCAGGAAGCCGGCCAGGCGCGCAATACGCTCGACCTCAGGACGGGAGTAGGGCTCTGTATCCCAGGCCAGGCCATCGCCGGTATCCTCTTTACGGTCGCCAAAGTAGATCCCGCCCGTCAACTCGCGCACAATTAGCATGTCCGTGCCCTTGCATACCTGTGGCTTCAGTGGCGAGTATTCGATTAGGGCGTCGGAGGCAAAGCTGCAGGGACGCAGGTTGCCGTAAGTGCCCATTTCCTTGCGGATGCGCAGAATTCCCTGCTCGGGGCGGACGGTGCCGGTGCCCCATTCGGGACCGCCAATGGCGCCGAGGAGAACGGCATCGGCTGCTTTGGCGGCGTTCAGGGCCTCGTCGGTAAGAGGGGTGCCGTAGGTATCGATAGAGCACTATAGCGAAGATGGGGAGATGCGGTCAGGAAGAAACTCTCGGTGTACGTGTTCCGTTAAAGAGCAGAATAGCAACTTACACCTCCCATCAAGTGATCCTGCAAGTTAAACTTGATGGGGCGGGCAGCCTCTAGGGCCTTGAGGACCTAGTAAGACAATCGCAGCGGCGGCACGTTAGTCCGATATGTCATTGCTATTGAGCCTCACGATAGCAAAGCGCAGATGTAGTTTAGAGAGCAAGAAACCAAGGGCCGGCTTCTGTCGGCAGAAGCGAGGATCGTCGCACGGCTATGCGCTGCTTGGTATAACCGAATAGCCATTGAGGAGCGACATCGAAATCGTCAGACGAGAGATGGGAAAAATTGGTTTTATCGTACCTTGACACCCTCGGCAACACACTATGAGGATAGATGACAGATGGTTAGTATACATATATCCGTCAATTTGAATATAATAGCAAGCTTCAGTAGTGTTAAAACAGCCTCCAGAACATTTGGGGGGGGGTCCGATAGCCGCTGAGATGTTGCTTCTGCAGTGATCAAAATCAACGTACCTCGGGACCGCTGTGGTCGCCACCAAACACGACAATGTTGAACTCAGACATGGCGATCTGGTATTTGTGTACTAGTGAGAGAAACAAAGAAGAATTCGTATGAATCAAAACAAAAGGCTGTTTTATTACAAAGAAAACAAGAAGTGAAGTTGAAAAGAAATCCACAGTTTTCCTTGAATTTATTTTTGGATCTCCAAAAAAACTAGATGCTATACAAGCTGTACTCAGTAAAAAAAAAGTGGTCAAGATGTTTTATTTTTATTTTTATTTTTTGCGGAGTGTGTTCGGTTGTGGTTGTCTTTCCACAGCTCCGGCCTTGTTTTCCCACTTAAGAAGTATAAATTTCACTGAATCAACATCAAATCATAAATCCGAGGGCCATCAAGCTGTCCAAATTAGCAAACAAAGGCCGCCAACTTGCTCCAATTTACGCATTCAGATGGTGCTATTATTTCACTTCCGTTGATCAGCTAGTTAACTACTAGTTATCTATAAAGTCGTTTTTACAACATCCGTAAGCAAAATTATAGCACTGCTCTAACATTAATATCAAGGCAACAAATGCATTACCGATTGTCAACCGTTTTGATCCCTGAAGTCATGATTTAGAGTCATCCAACTAAAAAATGCAGCTATGATACAACAAACAACTCCGCCATTCCGAAGTCGGACCAGGCCGGCCCACGGAGACTAGTAAAGACGTCGTATAAGACCACCAATCAAGACAAAAAAGAGTCCACCATCGGAGCTATCAATCTGTCCCTTGAAACACATAATGGCACTCGGCCACAGTATTCACAGAAATTATCTTCGGCTGGAGTTGTACAGTTCTTGGTTCATGTTAATCGTCATTAATAATGGAGATATCCTTCGTACTAGTACTTCCTATCTGCCTCCGTCATTCATACAATCTCCATGTCACCTTCATAAAAATCCACCTCATCAAATTTGCAGCGATTTTCATATCGCTTCATATTACCCAGTCACTCGTAACCAGCCCCCTCGTGACATTTCACCCAGAGCCCTTCACATTACGTATACAACAACAGATAAAACAACAAAGAAACAAAGACGTTAAGACATAACAACCGTTGAACGAAAACTCCAGTTAGGCAGACATAAGAAAACATAGAAGTAGAAATCAATCAAGTCGCTGTAGTGATTTGATGCGGATGCTAATGCTATGCGTGGCAGGTCTTGGCCAAAAAAGAAACAAAACAAGCAAATGAAAGAGAGGTGAAAAGCAGAAAGGAGAAATAAGACTCGTATTCAAGATGAACAGTGCCGCATCATATATAGTTGAGTAATGTATACACCGAGTTTAGGTGAACTACCGGAAACCGGTGGGAATAATCGGCGATTTCTTGGACGCCTGGCCGTTCCTAGGTACTGGCTTGCCGACGCAGAATCCACAGATATACACCGGCGGTCGGTTCTGAGCTGACGTGTTGGTACATTTTCCATGCAGCCAATTTTGACAAGTGTTGCTAATTATTCAAGTGTTAGTGACATGCCTACTCGCTTATGCAATCAACTCAGAGCAAGGTCCAGACCACGCATGACCAGATAAAGGCTTACCAGTTGATTAGAAACATGTCTTCCATCAGTTCGCCGCTGTTTTGGTGACAGACGCATCTAATTCTGTTCTCCGGCCGTGCAAGAGAAGTATTAGAGGCTGCATTGTTGACATCTGTCTCGCCAGCAGACGTTGCTGCGGCCAATGTGGCCGTTGAAACTGCGGAAGCCGTCGAAACTGCTGCAGGCTGTAAGTTTTCTGTAGCGGATGTCTTCGGTGGTTGGATTACGGACGCAGCGCCTTTAAGTTTGACACCGCCGTTTTTCTTTGCGTTCTTTTTGGTCGCAACTTTCTTGGTTTTTGGTGCGGCATTTTTCGTAGTAGAAGTGCCCTTGATCTTGGTAGTAGGTACAGCGGCGCCAGTTGGCACAGTACTACTTGCAGTCGTGTCAAGCCTTGCTTCTGCCATCTCTATCGATCTTTGCTGTCTGCTCTCCCTGACTTTCAATAGTTCGCGCATCGCATCGCCGTCTCTAGTCCCAGAACTTGCTTTTTCTTTACTAGGGCCACCTGTTGTAGCCGACAGGCTAGCATTCGCGACATCACTATCTAGAGAGTGATGGGTAGCATTATTGTTGAGATCTGATAAGGTGACATGCGTGCTAGAAGAAGTGCTACTGCGATCACTAGCCGGTTTCTTCGAATGATGGTTGAAAATGGATCCTACTGGCTTTTTCGGATCAGGTAAAGCAAACGATCCATTGCGACTAGGGATAATGATGGGTTCATCATCACTTGAAGAATCATCATGATCAGCTGGACTATAGCTACGTGACCGACGGTCTAGCTCCCGCGATGCTAACCGGCGAGGCGCACTCTGCACCGGTGGTACAGGAAGGGCCTCGGCGTGGGCCCGGCCTAAGGCATCAATGACAAATTTCACCGAGGGACTGGCTGGGCGAGATCGAGGGATATTTGCAGCCTTCTCTGGAATAGACGCCAGCTGGGCCAGTCTATGGGTCTTAGCGGGAGACATGCGACCAGTCGACGCCGACCGACTGGCCATAGGTGGCCGTGGAGCATTGACGCCAGACCCGCTAATGCCTGGTGACTGGGGTCGGACAGCGGGCGCCAGTGTAGGCAGAGTGGCAGGTCGAGCTAGGGTGCGTTTACTACGAGCATCACTTAAGCTTCTCTGCGGCGTAGGCTTACCTCCTTTTGCACCACCTGAACCGCAGCTGAATTTGCCGTTACTATTGTTCTCCTTGTAACTAGAAGATCTCGACAGTCCGTGCAGCGGGCCATTCCCTGCCAGCACTGGCGGATCCGTGAGTGCAACGCTGGTGGCCGCAGTAGATGACCTCTCAAGCGTCGAAGGCTGCTGAGACGATATTGACAAAAAGCCGTTAGCAGCAGTGATTGTACTGCTCGAAGATGCAACTAGGGTCGGGGGAGGCTGGGAGTAAAGGAGACCAGGGTTGACCGCAGGTGAATTGGCCATGCTACTATATGTACCTGTCGACATTGGAGGAGAAAAGGCAGGCGACATGGCAGATTCCATTCCAGATGCTCCAACTCCAACGCCACTGCTACTAGTATCAATCTTGGGTGGCTTAGCCGCCGAATGCCGTTCGTGCTTAGCTGGGCCAGTTGATGCCGACGCATTTTCTCGGGCATGTTGCTGCATCTGCTGGGGACTTCCTGCTGGCAAAGGTAGAGACAACGACGATGCTGTTGCCATGGCATGGCTGTTGAACATTTGCGTATCCGGCTGCGGGTTCCATTCATAATTCATGAGGACAGGGTCGTTAGACAGAAGGGAACTGTGCATCAAGGGTTGCTGAGATTGTCTTTGTAGTTGTTGATGCTGCTGATGTATATGCATTTGTTGCGCCTGTTGTTGTTGCTGTTGCTGCTGATACTGATGATGTTGTTGCAGCGAGTGCTGCTGCATATTTGGAAGGCCATGTTGTTGTTGTTGTTGTTGTTGTTCAAGTTGTAGTTGCTGTTGGAACAACTGAACGTCGTCGGCACTAAAGTCGATATCCATGGGCAAAGGCATGTTTGGATCCCAGAAAGACGCCCCACCGCCGACAGGGGCTGATATCGGATAGCCATGGATGTCTTGGCCAGAGTGTATGAAGCTGGGTAGGTCCGGTTGAGTGCCGCTCATAAAGTTGGCGTAGCCAAAGGTCTGGTCATTTTGCATAATGTCGTGTACCTTGCGTCGGCCTTTGTGCTTGGATGGTGGTGGAGTGGCTGTCTGGGTGATCTCAATGCCAGCCTCCGACTTGGTCTTGACAGCAAGAGTTGTAGGTGCTGTCGTGGTATCGGTGCCACCAGCGTCAGTTGTCTCTTCTGAGTCTTCGTTTGTGGTTCTCAGCTTGCCACAAACACGTTTCGCTTGTCTAGGAGATTGGGTGACCGGAAGATGAGAACCGAAACTAGTAGTGCTTGTATTGCCGTGGTTGTCTGTGTTCTGGTGACTGTTATTACTGTTGGTATTATTGGAAGCTAAAGTCGCAAACTGTGCCCATGGACTAGATGTGGATGGTAGTCTGACGGGAGGTACCTGCGGCTCAGAGGTGAAGTGATTGGCATGGGATGCAATTTCGGCAGCAAAGGTGCTAATGGATAGCCGGCGCTTTGCCGAAAACGAGGCCGAAAGTGGCAGCGGCGCGGAAGATGCTATCGAGCTTATAGGTATGCAGGTGGTTGTATCCGATGTTGCGGCGGCGGCAGTAAAATCGGACGAAGAGGCCTCAAAGCCAGGAGACTTTGTCGCGGACTCCAGGGTCAGCAACTCGTCTGTGAACCGAGGGGTCCAGACGGGCGCAAGTTCGTGGTCAGCAACAGTAGAAATATCGGCAGAAACAAGGTCGGGTTCGTCAGTGAGCGCCACGGCAAAATTTGGATCTATATCAAACAGCGGGCTCGGCGTCGAAGTTTCGGAGGGGGATTGTGTAGGCGTAGATGGTTGTATATGATAAGTTGATTCTTGAGGACTACATCCGAGGGGTTGAGCGTTAGGACAGGCAAATGATAGGCGAACCAAGCAAAAATAGGGAAGCCAACGAGTAGCAGGCAGGCTGCATGCATGGAGTAGTGGTTGTAGACAAAACTGGTATACTAGTGGTATGTATACAGATGCGGTAAGTCTGTGCGAAGCAAAAGCACAAAAAAAAATTCAAAAGATATGGTTGTTGGTAGAAGGATAGGACAACAAAAGAAGGTTGGGGGGGGGCATATACAATGATGGTGCTAGTGGCAGTAATAGCGCCAAGTTGGTGTACTACCAGTAGTAGTGGCCAAAGAAGTAATAAAGTAAACAGAGCAACAATAGGCCACTCGGCAACAAAGCTCATGTAGAGTAGCAACAGGTCAGCTCAAAGTGAGAGGATCTGAAGGGTCTGTTCTAAACAGTGCTGCGCTTGAGCTAGGCCTTCCTAGTCTGGTCTGGTTCTTTTACCTTGCTAAGCTTTTTGGGCTTGCACCCGGAGACCTTTTCATAACCGCAAGCATCACTCACTCCATTCAGCAATCGTAACTTAGTTTTTTCAGTAAGTAGCAGCAACAAGTTGCTAGCGGCTAATTGCAGAGAAAGCTGGGCGGATTAAACATAATACTACTACTAAACAGAATAGGCTGAACTGAGCAACACCACGAACAAGGAACAAGGGTGCAACCAATGTGGTGCGATCGTTGGGGATTGGTTGGTTTTCAGTTGCAGCTGTGGGTAGTTGCAGTGTAGACCAGCACTAGCATGCCGTTGTAACATATAAACGACGATATACCAACAGGCACCACGCACAGCACAATACTTCTGTCGGGACGGCATTGATTGGGGGATATGAAGGATGGCATGAAGGATGTAGGGCCATAGGGGAGGAACAAGATAATACCAATATCAATAGCAGCAGCAGCAGCGGGAGGGCCACAGACTTGGTGAGCTAGTTCCTGGAAAGGCACAGCAAGATGAAAATGGCAGAAGGAGGTGGTTATACTAATAAGGTAGAAAGAAGAGAATCCTTACCTTAGGAACATCAGATCGGTGTGCATAGTCAATGTTCTTGTTTTTGTTGCAGTAGTGAATGTTCCGCAAATAAAGAAGGCGGCTGGCCAAGTGATAGCAGCTTATAAAAATGCGCCCGTAGTTAAAGTCTGCATACACTCACTATGAGAGGGTTTGCCGTTGCGAGTTGTGATTCAAGTGGAAGAGCAAGAAAAATTGAGGGAAAATCAGGCGAAGTCGAGTCAAAAACGGATTCAGGTCTTGCGGCGACGGGCCGGCTGGATATTATTCGAATAGTCTAGGTAGCCGTAGACGAAGGCGGTGTGTACAACAAGGCCGGCCAACAAAGTTTATCTTGGGTTGGGATTGCGAAGCTTCGTTAGTTTTCAGTTTGTTTATATAGGAAGACAACGGCAGGAATAGCCGCTGTTTGAGGCAAATGATATGGATTGTCGTTATCTGGTCGTGTTGTAAGAAATCAAAAGAAAAGAAGAAGATCAAAAAGAACGCAGTTTGTTTATCGTAGATGTGAGCGAATTCGTATGCAGGCAGATGCAGCTATAGTTGCTATACGCTGCGCAAAGATGACAAAGGTTGAAAAGTAAGGGCTAAACTGTGTCCAGGAACACATCAGCTTACTAGCTTTTTGTCGTAATTTTTTTTACTTCTCTCTTAAAAGGGCTCAAAACAGTGATATTGAGTGTCCAATCGTCAGTATTAGCTAAACAGAAAGTATAAGCTTGATGGTTGCTGTAGACGATTTGATGGACTTAGACTAGACCGTAAACGAAAATTCAAATAAAGCAGAGCAGAAGAAAAAAAAGAGCAAGATGGACGCAGGGAAGCCTCAACTTAACATACCAGATGACAATGGGTGACAATGACGGCCTCTTTAAGGATAAGGGATAGTTTGTGCTTGCTTAAGGGATGTGGCTCAAGATGCAAAATCGGCTTTTTTGAAAATAAACAAGGGGAGGAAGAAAAACAAATCGTGATATTTTCTGCAGCAAAATGACCCGAAAAGGAATAAGATAAACAATAGCAATAAAGTCGTAGAACCTGAATTAAAAACACTGATAATATCTGACCAATGCGAATAATCGAAAATCAAAACAAGAAAGACCCAAAAAGCCGCCCAGCCAAGTTTCTTTTCTAAATCAGGGAAACTACCTTGGCTAGCTGGCCCTACTACAGTTGCAGAACGATGATCGACGCCTAGGACGAAAAATAACCTAGAACTAACTCATGGGCGAATTCTATGTATTGTCCAGTGCGGCCTAAGCATTCTTAGCCCTTGAGGTAACTTTTCAGTTGGTGGGTTAGCCAGCTATGTTAAGCTAGTCCTTTGGTTGGTGTGGCAGGAACCTGACTGGGCTGGGACACAAGGACGAAGAATGTACACAAGCGAAAAAAGACGGTCAAGAGCCAGCACTTAAGATAGAAGAGCACATACGATATAGAAGACGAGCTTTTTGGTCTCTTTCTTAGAGCAACTTAGAATATGCTTTGGATATGGTAAGTTCATAGCGTAATAGATGGTCATTTGAATAGTTTCTGTATTGCTGGTCTTCATATGCTGTGCACGACTTACTATCACTATTACTAGTATAGTCTAGACTGACTGTACATACAGACCGGCGGCCAAAGCTTGTGCTTCATCCAGTCCTGCTACACAGCAACCTGTAGCATCTCACTGTGTCTTCGGGAAAGGAGTTACAGGCTTCCATATTTGCATAGCCTGTAGCAATTATAACCTCGCTGTCAGTGCTAGTCTATAGTGATTCATGCGCTCGTTCAACATGATTCTATGATATCAAACAATAGAAAATATTATATATCCTCTGCTATTATATTGTTTCTTTTGACATGTTAGATAGTAAGGCGTAAAATCAGAGACTCAACCCCAAGACTTTGTTGTTACGTTCTATGTATATTCCGCTTCACAGACCCTACAAGAAAGACCCTGTTCTTGTCGGTCTAGCCAGGACCTCTGCAAAAAGAAAGCTCTGACTCTTCTATTATATTTCCTTCAAAATGCTTTGTTTTTTTCAACATAACGCATAAATTGCAAGTAGTGTCTTTAGTGCTTATAGAACGAGGTTGGCCGTTTTTCTCATATCTCCCTACCTATTCTTTTGTTTGTACTTTTGGATTCCTCAATCTTGTAGTTGCTTACTTAATGGTTTGTTTGAATGGCACGGATCGCCAAATGTCGTCTTTATCAAAGGCTCAGTTATGCCGCTACCACTTACCCCCTTTATATGTACGACTTCTATCATATTAACCCATTACTAACCCTTATCATCAACTACGATATGCCAAAATATATCAATATGCTCCCATTGATGTATCTATACGACCAAAACCAGAATTCGAAATCATGGTAAACTTTTTTTTATCTTGCCAGCTGATTGTCGATCAATGCTGTATCAAAGTTCAAGAGACGGCTACTTACATAGTAGTACTAATAGATGACCAAGTTTTATCCCTGTCTAGCACACAAAGCTAACTTTACAGTACACTATTATATACATCCTGATGTTCTCCTTTTTCGCCGCCGTCCAGGGGAGGAAGCCCTCAGGGTCGCTGGTAAGGCTCTGGTCGTAATTGTTAGTCGTATAGTTGTAGTAGTTCAAGAAAAAGAAGTTACAATTCTCGTAGAAGAAGAGATAGTTGTATTGTGTCTTGCTGATATGTTTAATTTATTACATATACAGTTGTTGAGGATCTAAGTGTCGGCCGAGCATGTCACTAGGCTCCGGAGTTTCGGCTCCTGTATAAGCCAAAAAGATTTCAACTCTTTACTCGATTATATATTAACTATGACGGTACTAGAAATTAGTCGGCCACCGACAACTTGTACTATCAAGATATTGACTGTAATAGATACTGATTATCTACCTCCATAACATAGCAGTAGGTCACTAGGGTGGCATCTTTGATAATGTGATCGCTTATACTACAGTCTTGGTTCGCGTTGTCCACTTGAAGCTCTTGTCGAAGTAGCACTAGGCCAAACTTTGTATCTTTCTTCTTTCTACCTTTGTATAATGATGGGTTGAGAGTCGGTTGAGCTACGAAAGTGGTAGTACGACTTTGACATGGAAGTCTGACTTATTATACTTTCATCGTATGTCATTCCTCAGCTGTGACAATAGCTGACAATAGCCAGCTTTGCGTAGGCTACCCTTTTTACGATCGCAATCTTCTAGTACTGAGCTACCAGAAAACTATCCTCCGCCACTACCGCCACTTTGGCAATCTCTGAAAACCTGGAAGTAGCTAATGTAATCAATTAATGTTTGAGGCTCGTTGAGATCACGAGTCTCCTCACAAAACTTTATTGAAATATAACTTATTAGTGATTGTAGGAAATTATATGAACAGAAGTTTCGGGTTGACACGATATCTAAACACTCCGTGTTGCTGGCGAGTATTTATAGTCTTATAAACTGTGTATTGGCTTGTCGAGACATCTATAGAAGAAAAAACATAACACTAGGTCCTGAGTAGATTATAGAGTTATAGTTATAGTGAATTGCTATACCTATGTAAATTACAGCCTCTTTAGAAATATTGTTAAGTTGACTAAGAAGTCCTTTCATTGTTTCGCATGTGGTACTTGGGTCTCCATACTTCTTGTAGATGATGTAAAGCTTTCTAAGCATTTTGATATACGCATCGTAGGTGAAGATAATATGGTGTATCATAGTCAGTCAATGGATGGCGTAGGAAGTATGGCGTAGAAAGTATGGCGTAGAAAGTATGGCGTAGGAGTGACTGTCACTGTCTGGACCCCATCATGATATGTTATTGGTTCATGGGAAGCAAGAAACGCTAAGATGTTCGATAAGTGTATAGGCGCAGAATGAATTAAGGATTTGACGGTTGACATTAGCCCGTTACCATTCTCCCCGTAGGTGAAGTCTGGACTAAACATAACAAAGAAGTCTCGATGGGATGGCAGCATCACCTTCATCTTCTGTATT